>VYZR01039927.1:24150-65136 GCA_013400675.1 Oxylabes madagascariensis | reverse complement strand
AAAAAAAAAAAAAAAGACCTTTTAAAATACAATTGAGATAATGAGATACCCAGTTATTATGTAATTAACATCATCTTGAAAAGTTCACTGCTGCTAAGCCCAAGTATTTTACGTTTTAAAGTTGTTGCTAAATCACTCTGCATCTGATTCTTCACTGGCAATATCCTCCAGATACACATCATTTATTGAGACATACCACTTAAATTCATTAACCCATGAGTCTTCCACATTCTAGAAAGATCTAAAGCAGGTATGACATTAAAAAAAAGCCTAAAGCTAGAGCTGAGAATAAGAAAACTGAGAGAAAAATAAGAATAATAATAACTGAATAAGAAAACTGATTCTCCCTGAGGGTAAGCCTTTTTACCATTATAGAAAATTTTCTTTTAAAGAAAGTATTTCCATTGCTAAACCTTCAAGGTCAGTTTTTTCATTTATTTTTCATTTATTTAGACTACATCAAGATAGACAAAAATCAGCCCACACATTTCAGATGATTTGCAGATGAGATGATCAGTTTATTTACTGAAAACATCCAATATGCATTACATTCCAGACATATTCAGACAGACTCCTTCCAACAGGTCAGAACGTATTCCCCAGGAGGAATCATATAAAATATTCCTTACATTTCTTTTCCCAATTCTAAAAATACTTGTATTGGATAAAACTTAATGGGACACATTTGAAAAACTGTGTAGTCTGAAGATAAAGTATCCTGCATCTAAGAAGTATTATGGGAGCTAAAATTGAGAACTAATTTCTCAACTTGTACTGCAATAACAATGCTAATTTACCTGACTACACTGTATTACTTTGCATTTTTAGAGGAAGAAAGACATCTTCCAAACCAAGCTACTCCTAGTGCAGTTTTCCTGAAGTAAAAGAGAACTGTGTTCAGTCAATGCACTTGATGGCAACCAGCTTATTTCATGGTCACCTCATGAATACTTCTAGTGATTATATCCTGTAAATCAGGTACTGTTGTTACAGCTAGGCTTCCCAATTTTCTCATATCAAATGAGACAATAGGAGACAAATTATTCTTTCCAAAAATTGTTCCTAATTGGTGCTCAGAATTGACTTTACTTTGAGATACTTTTGGAAAGGATCTTCATTTAATAGATTCCAGTTAATCATGTTACATTTTGTTTGTTTTGATGTCAATCATGTTACATTTTGTTAAAATGACTTTTTCTTTCAAAGTCTGATAGACTTTTTGCTTGACGTTAAGCATAAAAATTTACATATACTTGCCTGTATCTCAAAATACCAATAGTTTAGTTGAACAAATTTAACAAGCTGTAAAAACATGTTTTTGTCACTAGTTGGACTCTGCACTTACCTCTGAGCTATACAAATATTGCTGCTACAAAGTAAGATTTTCTAATTAAAACCAGAAATTAAGTTAGATATAGTTTGTCGTGGTGGAGGCGGAAGGTAGTGAAGTGAGAGAGGACAACTCAGTGGGAAAAACGACTGGTAGGTGTTTAAACTAAATATATCTTCTCAGCAAATAAATTAGTTAGTTACCACACCAAAGTCACAACAAAGTAGGTTTGATCACAAAACAGCTGAGCAAGAGAATATTTACTTTGTAATTAGTAAAAATTATTTTTTAAAACTAACATAAAATCAGAGAGGGATAGAGAAGATTTAGGAATTTTCCCCAAATCTTCTTATTAGCTTTAAAGATAATAGATAATAACAGTATATTTTACAAAATTCACATTACAGGAAGATACTTAACCTACTGTACAAAGTAACCTAAGTACGAATCCCTTAACTAGCTTTAATTCATTACAGGAAAATTTCCTCAAGTATTTTGGTTATATTCTCCATGTTTCTGCTCTTTGTTCTTATACTGTAAAGTAAATATATTTTAAAGATTTATTCAATGTCTTAACATGATTTCATAGATGTACTTAGGGTTTCTGTATTAAGAAAAAACAAAAGTCTTTGTATGAAAAAGGAATTTTAAAAGCCTTCTGGTTTTCTTCACCAGAAAGTTAACATGCAATTACTTTACAAATGATATTTTAAGCCTTCATAGTGAAATTCTTGAAGACTGAAATCATAGAAATGTTAAGGTTGGAAAAGACCTCTATGGTCAGCACGTTGAACCATTAACCTAACACTGCCAAATCACAGATCAGGTTATCAGATATGGATTTCTGTTTTTCTTACCAGAAATATTTCTGTTAGTGAAATTACTTTCTGGTACTATGGTATTTCTTTTGATGTGTGTAGGAATTGTTTATAATCACATAAGTTTTAATCACTCCATCCTATTAGGCAATTAATATGTAAGAAATACTGACTAATTAATGATTCATCAAGAAACAATTAATGTAAATCCTACTGGCTCAAAGTGTCACCATTTAGCAAGGTGAGGTCTTTAAATACACATTTTCCAGTAATTATTTAAAAAGAAAATGTACTAATAAAATTACTTTTTCTCTCTTGCTAACTATTTCTTATAATTGTGTTTTGTTTTTATTAAAAGTCAGCAGTTGTCTTTATGTAAGAAGTACATTTTCATATTGAGAACTATACGTTTTTTCATGCATCACTTTCCTTTCTTCCTTTTAGCATTCCCACTGTGACCCTGCAATGCCTCCATTAGCAATTATTAAATCATGTGTGGGGAGTTAATATTTTGAAAATATTCACGGTGTTACTATTACACTCCTAACACAATCTGACACACAAAGAGAAGGACCATGTAATCAGCTTTCTAGTGATATGTCATCGATAGGTTGAAAACTGTCCTATAACACTACCTGGAAATAAGAAAATTAAATATTGTATGCAGTCTTAAGTTCATTGGAGAATTGGAAATCAAGAAGAACTTCTCTGTGTACATAAGATACTAATTTTTAACATTTTTGTAAAGTGCATTGGATTATATTTTTTCTCTGTGTTTATCCTTACAATGCTTGAACACATTAACAGAGTAATCAGACAGGAAACTAGATGGATATCTACTTTTTCATGGTGTTAAAATTTTGTATCTTGTTAATTAAATTTCAGTGTACTGTTTGCTTTGCACATTTCTTTTACAGCAAAACCGTCACATTTTGCAAATAGAGACAAGTTGATGAAGTGGTGTTTTTCTGAAAATTTATTATTTTAATTTTCTTCTTGCAAAGATGCTGACAATATAAACTGAAACTATTGCTTTTTCAAATTTATGACCAGTCATAGGAAGAGGCAGTTGACACAAATCTGGACTTTCACTTCCTCCAATTCCTAATCTTGTAATTCAAATATTATTTGTTCTTCAAATTTAAGGGTACAGTCCTACTACCGCTACTGGTATCTGAAAAGCCATGGCAGCGCACTTACTTGCTATAACAGCTACATTAATACCACTCCCCTGACTCCTCTTCATGCTGTTCCCTCGAGTCCTGTCACTGGTTGCCAGAGAGAAGAGATTGGTGCCAGCTCTCATTCTTAACTGTCTCTTTACTACATGAAGTGTACTGCATTGAACAAAACTACATTGCTGTAATGGCTTCCATACTAAATTAAGTTTGGAATAAGACCAGTTGTTATTCAAAGAGATGATAGAGATTCAAGAGATTCACAGTCTTCTGAAAAGTCATCTTTTAGCCACAAAGCATCCACTCCAGATTGATTCCCAAAGGATTTACATGCAAGGACTCTGCAAAAGTGCTCACCAGAAGTGAATTTACAAGTCAAACAATAGGCATGGCTAGGAACTGCCCACTTCTGGGTAGTTCCGGCCTCTTCTTTCTGAAATGCCTTGTCCTTTGACTGTACTCAACTTCAAATTCAAGTATCCCTTTTTCAAGACAAAACACTCCGCTATGGCACTTTAGCTCAACAACGCTATGAAAGTTGAAGACACTGTGATTACAGGTTTCTGCCACACTTCGTCTTAGAAACTGTCATGCCTGTACCAAAGACAGCTGAGGAAGATGCGTGTTCTCATTTCAGCTGTTCCAGTTCCAGGCTAGTATTCCTTCTTAAAACCCTGTTGCAGATGTGTTTGCACAAGTTTATGGGCACAAATATACATTTCATTGTTCCATCTTGGCTGTGCAATGGAAACGTAGCAGAGAGATCAGGCAAACCACTGGGAATGGTGGAACCCTAAAACACTGCCCCTCAATCTGTTGAGGAATATCTTCAGTGCAGGTGGCTCAGTGTGTAGCTGCAGTGCAGCTGCAGATTGAGCTCTGGGTGACAGGAACCACAGAGGGGCAAGAGGCTGTGAACTGGTGGCAACCCTTTGCACAACAATGGAAGCAAATTGCAATGGAAACAAAGGGCCTGCGGCATTGGCCAGGTAATCAGGACACTCAGAGACACAGCAGGAGCCAAGGACTAAGCTGGAAGACCTCAGACTATAGTGCTCATAGACTGTGAGGGTATAAAAGCCCAGGGCTTCCTTTGTGCAGAGTCCCTCCTCCAAGGCACCAACTCAAGCTCTCATTCTGTTGTTGCACCATGATTTAATTTTTTTAAGGATCCAGACATCAAAGATGCAGCTATGGGAAACTTGGGATCAAACAAGTAAGGAAACCTGGTCTGAGTGTGTGAGTGTGGTGAGGGTAGGGAGTCAGCTGGGGCACCCATCAGTTGCTGGAGCTGCTAGTGCGAAGCGGCTTCAGTCCCAGCCTTGGTGGTGCAAATGTGACTGCCAGAGTCGTTCCTGGACAGTCAGACAGGAAAGTTTCCTTAACCAGTCCACCAAGCACACCTGGCAGGACTCCTACAATGGCTGTGTCATAGCTACCGTTTCACGACATATATGCACCCAGAAACCTATTGGTCAATCTGGTCCATAAATGATGGACAGAAAATTTATTCATATTTAACTTACTTTTCAAGAAAACAAAACAAAACTTTGCTTTTCACATCTTCAATAGGAAGAACGTGACCTTTATTTGCCTTAACAAGGAGAAAATAGGATTATTCACTACCAGTTTAGTAAGTGACTGGTACTTCTGCCAAGAAGTCTACACATGCCCTTCTAGGCTCTCATGGGTTCTTGTGTACCTGAGGACAAAGCCATGGATCTCTCTGCTAGACCCGACCCATGGGACAGATCAGCTGCTGGTCAGTTCTGCCTTCGGCTGTGGCACAGAGAGCACCAAGTTCTAGCTCATATCAAAGTAGGCCATGTGTTTTTCTCCCCCATGTATGAGGCAGAAATGGAGGGTGGATGGGGAATGGCCACTTATGGTTTTGACCTGAAGCTCCCCCAAGATAACCCATGTGCTTCAGATTAATCTAAAAGCAGAGCCAACAGGCACTCTTTGGTTTCTTAGCACTCTTGAACCTCAATGCTGGTTATTAAACAAATCCAAATCCTCTGGGCTTTGGTCAGGCACAGCCCTAGCCCAGAAGTGGGACACAAGATGTGATAAGGGACGAGCAGCGAGCAATGCAGATCACTGATAATGCAGCCTGGTGGATTTCAGGCAGGCTTTCGAAGGGGTCACAGAGGCTGCAGGGCCAATCCGCCTGGAGCTCCCGTGGCGCGAAGCTGCGGTAGGAAAGGGAGGCAGACAGGAAGGAAGGTTGGGCCAGCTGCTCCCGGCACCGCCCCTCGGTGCGCCACGGCGCCCCCTAGCGCAGCGGCCGCAGCGCGCCCCGGTGCTTACTGCGCCTAACCTTGCACGGCTGTGCGCCAAGGGGCGGGGCCACTTCTTATTTAAATATCACGGGGACTTATTTGCATGCCACCAAGATGGCCGGCCCTGCGATTGGCCGGTTCCGGAGCAGCCCCCCACCGCCGGCCCCTGTGCCCACGGAGGGGGCGGGGCCAACCGAGGGGAGGGGACACGGAGGTCATTTGCATAGCGGCCCGGCGCGTGCGACGCGGGGAGGCGGCGTTGGCGCCCAGAGCGGGTTCCCGGTTTGAATTCACGCAGCGGCGGCGGCCGCTGAGGCGGGAACTGCCGCGGGACGCGAGGGCACAGGTACCGCGGGGCGCCCTCGGGGCGCGCGGGGCGGGCGGGCAGGGCACGGCAGCGGTAGTGCTCGCTGCTCCGCGCGGCGGCTGCAGCAAAAGTGCGCATGCGCCGGGAAGCTGCAACTGTGTACACGCGCATGCATGGGAGCACGTGACCCGGCTCCAGTGCAGCGGCGGTGGCGCGCGTGCGTGTCCCCGTTGCTCTCCCGCGTTGGCGGCGGCGGCGGCGGTACAGGCACAGGTAGGTCTGACGGGGGCGCGCACCGGGCAGCAGCGGGCACCCGCCTGGGTGCGACCCGCCTCGCGCGCCCTGGGCGAGGCGAGGTGACGGCGTGTGGATGGGTGGGACAGGGGCGCGCCCCGCGCCTCGAGAGCGTGTCTTCGCTAATGCCGGAAATGGGGTGGCGTGGCCTGGGTGGTGCTGTGCGCCGCCGGGAAGGGCCTCACCAGCACGGTGGGCGTGGGACATCGCAGCGCATGGACTGTGGAAGCAACGAGGGGAAACTGTTGGTGGCGTTCCTACACTGGTAGGCACCAGAGCACAATTTCTCTACTGTGTGGATACGCTTGTTCATTGGAAACCAAACAGTTTCTGTATGGCAGTAGAGAAGGCCGAGTTGTGCTTACTCGTGTGATGCCACCAGTAAACAAGGCCCAAGCGGCTCCTCAACGTGTCATGGCCGGGTACCCACATCATGGGTAAAACATGGTAAAAGAGTTGAAGCCATGTGCCTAGTTAAGGTACATTGGAACCTCTAATCTTCCTTAAACGGGAGTATTTAAAATAGAAAAACTTTTCAGTTGAGTGCATTATTCTTTAATTATGAGGCCTGGTAGAGGTGTAGCCCTGCCCTTGAGTAGTTTGTTCTTCTAGCAAGTCCATCTTTCTCTTCCTGTGTCTCGCAGTCGTTGGCAGATATTCAGTGGAAGTGCTGATAGTAGGTATTTTGTTGCTTAACAGTAATCTTGAAAAAATTTTACATAGTGTCACATGACTATGGCCCTCACCATAAACAGACTTGCTGGAAAAATTGGATGGAAATGTTCATAGAAAAGTACTTGCTTAAAATAAAGGGGTGAACCGCTCTGCTACTCTAGGAAGCAGTCACTGAGCTTAAAAATGCAGGCTTCAGTCACAGAAAAATGTCTCTTACGCATCTAGACATTTACTACGCTAATCAGCGGAAGTAAGAGCATAGTAATAGATACGTTTATTTAATATCCCAAACTATTCAAAGAGATGCAGCATTATTATAAATAAGTTTATCAGAACTTAATTCTACAAGATCAGAATATTTTACAAGCTTATTTGTCTATTTGTCTCTTGCACTTGTTACAGTTCATAATACTTACATTTATATTTTCAAATGCCAAAATGTGAAGAATGTGCTTAATCTCTGCTTAAATGTGGAATTAATAAGGTAAATATGAAATCTGTACACAACTATCAGCTATCAAGCTAAAAAATAAGTGCTTTCTAATTAGGTGCTGGTTTTTGTAGTCCTACAGGAAGGTATGAAGGAGAGTATTGCTGCAGATATTAAGAATTCCTTGGAGGGGAAGAAACCAAACACAAAAAGCACTGCTGTTTGATACATGATCTTGGGTAGGTAATTTCTCCGTTTCAGATCTATGAAATGGGGCTAATGGTTGTTGTCAGGCCAATCACAAAATGAATTTGCTAATAACTGCGTGAGGATTTACGCAATTCATGAATTGTGGTAACTGCACCCACAATTTATTATTGATGTATGGCAGTTACTATTTTATATGCTCCAGAAGTACCAAGTTAAGTTTCTATGTATATATAATCTAGGGAGTATTATACTAATAATTTTGAATTCTTGTTATGTTTTTAGTTTAGAGTACTTAGTACATTGCTTGGAGTAAACAGTGTTTTTATCAGCTGCAACCTTTCTACCAGCTGTAGCAGTGCTGAGCTGATGCTTTCTCTGATAATGTGGAACAGTGTCATATTTTGCTGTATGAAGTAATTTAGCAAGTGTGTTTTGGATTTTGTGTAGACTTAAAACTAATTGTAGCAGCATTTATTTATAAAATAATACAATTATTATATGCAGCAATTTAGTTATTTTGATGCTTTTATTGAGAGACCTTTTATCTTCTATCCAGTATGAAGTTTGTTTTTAAGAAGATGCTGATTCCAATAGATACGCACAATTTTTTTTGCCACATTTCCTGTACCTTTTTAAGCTGTAGCTTGTATTGTGGTTATTTCACAAACTTAAAAAATCAACATTAACTCTAGTATGTTAATTTATCTCTAAAGGCTCCTTTAGTAATGCTTCCCTTTGGGACATAAAACACATAGGTATATGTTTTCCTAGCAGCATGGGAGGTGGTTTTGCCAGCCAAGAAAGAGCCTGAACAACCTAAAAAAAAAAAAAAAAGTTATTAATAATTAAATTTTAAATACTGACTTTACAGAATTGGTTGCAAAATTGGTTTTACATGTTCAATGAGTTCTAAAATACTGATTTTTCATTAGTAACACAATTTCCATTTTGCTTGTATTTGTGCGTGTTTGCTGTTACGAACTAGGAATATTTCCACAATGAAAAGGAGTTTAGTAAACCAAATACTGCATTTTATTTTCAAAATAAGGAAAAAAAATCTCATTTCTCACCATCCAGATGTTTTTAATGGTGTAATCATTTATTAGGTTTATCTCAACCTAATTGTCAGAAACTCTACATACGGCAAAAATGTCAAGTTTATTCATGGAATGTAAGTAGTAAGGCCAAAAGATCCTTTAAACCAGTATGATGTTCTTACTTAATAGTTTGCATGTTAATTCTGGTGGGGTTTTTTTTCTGTTTGTTCTACTCTTGGTGTTTTTTCTGTATTATGGGTTAGTTTCACATTTACATTATGATTTTATTTTGGGAATTACAGCAATGATACTAGTACATCGCAAATTTTCATAAAGAGTAATAAATGAAGAAAATAAGCTGTAAGTTACAAAACTGTTATGGTGTGTAAATATGGAACACTGGGATTTTTTCCCCCTCCCTGATATATTTTTATTTAGTACTGCTCTTAAATGCAATGAAATCTAATGTTATTAATGTTTTTGAGAAACATCTGTCATTGATCTCTTTGCTTTTCTCTAGTATGTGACATTACTCCAAGAGATTGACCTATTCACACAAAGTAAGTGGGAGTTCGTAAACTGGTCAACATAAATGCTACTTTCATGGTGTTTATTTGTAATTCTGGTGTTTCAGTTCTACTTATTGCACTGTGTGTATTGCATGAAAAAACTCTCCTAGTTCCATTGTACTGATTTATCAAGCAGCAGTGACTTATCCAAATACAAGATGGAGAGTAAGATAGGGCTGTTGTGTGCAGCAAGTTTTTGTTGCTGTCGTGGGGGTTGTTTTGTTTTGTTTTTTGACAGCTCATTAAAAGCAGAAATTTCAGTTGTTTTCTAAAGTGATATCTTTCTTGTCAAGTCAGATAGTTGTAGAATGTCTTAATCTCCGAGTATGATCTGGATTTAAAATTTCTCTACCTTGGCCTTGGTTTGGATACTAAACCCTACTGGATGATGCCAAAGAAAGTAACTAAATATTTTTAATATTTGGTTAGGAGGATCTGGAACATAGATTGTGTCGACTTTTGAGTTCTGGTTTTCTTCTTAAGAGCATAATTTTGCATTATATTGTGGGAATCTTAGGTTTTTTTTGTCTTAAAAGATTTTGTGTATTGTTGGTAGTGTTTTTAGAGCTCTTCCATTTTTTGTTCAGGTTTTTCTAATTTTTTTTCCACTGTGTATTTCTCTAGTAATTGTGGTCAAGAAATTCTTGAGTTCGTACATGCAATGCTTAAGTCTCTGAAAGCATCTACTTGAAGTACAATATCAGTCTACAGATTAGACTATGAAAGTGAGTGTCATCAGTTGTAGATACAAAGTACCAGTATCAATTATCTAGAAACTAGATCTTCAGAATGCATTAATAATTTCTCACTGTGGTGAACAACAGAAGTGTGATTCAGAAAGGGAAGTCTGCTTTGTTAGTTTGGAGGAGGGGATTTTGTCTTAAATTGCGTATTCTGGTTTTAATTAATGTTCTAGTTCTTAGCGTTGTTCTTCCTTGACTCTTTGTCTGGAGATATATAGAGGCCAAAATGCATTCCAAAGTTGAAAGTAGATTTTCTGTTGCATGTGACCCTTATGTAGCTTTGTATTTTATGCTTTCATCTGGTGTTGTATTAGTGTTAAAAAAGCTAGAATGCTTTTAGTGAAAAATACATCATAATCATAGAATTGTTTGGGTTGGAAGGGACCTTAAAAATCACCTACTCCCAGCTGTCCTGCCATGTGCAGGGAGACCTTCCACTAGACCTGGTTGCTCAGAGCCGCATCCAGCTTGACCTCGAAAACTTAAATGGGTGAGGCATTCAGAATTTCATCACCTCACAGCACAATGCCTCACCACTCTCACACTGAAGGATTTTTTCCTAATATCTAATATAAACCTACTGTATTTCAGCTTGAATCCGTTACTTTTCATTTTATAACTACATAACCTTGTAAAAAGTTTCTTTTCAGATTTGTAGGTTCCTTTTATAAGCACTGGAAGATCCCCTAAGGTATCTACAGAGCCTTCTCTTTTCCAGACTGAACAATCCCAGTTTTCTCAGCATTTCCTCTTGGGAGAGGTGCTCCATCTCGCTACTCATCTTGGTTGTCCACCTTTGAACTCAGTCCAACAGGTCCATGTCTTTTTTGTGCTGAGGACCCCAGAGCACTGCAGATAGGGTCTCACCAGAACAGCAGAAGGGCAGAATCCCTTTCCTCACTGTGCTGCCCACGCTGCTTTGGCTGCAGCCCAGGATAGAACTGGCTTTCTGGGCTGCAAGTGCACAGTGCCAACTCATGTCCAGCCCCTGATCCACCTGCACCCCCAAGACCTTGTTAGCAGGGCTGTTCACAATCTGTTCATCTCCCAGCCTGCACCAATCCTGGAGGTTGTGCTTACATGCAACTTCAGTGTTTTATGCAGGCCTACATTTCAGGCTTGCATAAAACTTAAAAAAAAACATGGATAAGGTTAGTAAAATGACACTTAAAAATTATGCTAGGACAGAAGAGTCTAACAAGTTTATTTTTCTGGTTAAGCAGAAAAGGTGCAATGCAGATATGTGGCAAAAATTTCAAATTGTGCCACAACCCTAAAAATTTTAAGAGAAATCTGCTCATTTCTAGGGCAGTAGTCCAGTTTTATGTGAACACTGATTGCTAATTGTTCTGTTCTTAGTAGTTCTAGGAAGACTTGTTGGTTTTCAGTAAATATAAAGTGTAGTAATTATCAAAGACAATTAATTAGTTATTATTTATTTCTAATTATTAATAACTAATACCTGCAAAGATTGTGAAAACAAACCACTGGAGTGTGGAGAGGCTACTAGTGTTGGCAGTGAGGGAACTTTGAAATTAGTGTTGTTTTGGGGGAATAACTTACTGCCAGTCAGCACCAGTGATAACCTGAGTTAAAAGTAGCAAGGCAACATTTATAAATCCGAAGGAAATGGGGATTCGCTAGTTCCATTGCTCATTCCTTGTTTAGTACTGCTGTTGTATCCTTTTTAAAATTGCCTGTATATTTAACAGCAAGTCTGCCCTCCCCTTTCCATTCCTCCCCCCATCTTTCAGGTGTTTTTTTGTAGGTGTAGCTGAGGGCATGGTACTAACTATATGGTTTTCCTGATTTTCAGTTGTACATCAGTTTCTGTCACATCACAGTGGAAGAATTCACAACTATGTGTACATTTATGTATGTTGTGTAAATATAAGTAAAGAAATAAATATAAATAAATATAAACAAATACCTTTTATGTTTCTTTGGCAGTTTGGCAAAAGAAAGTAAATTATGCCTTTTGTTGTATATTGAGCTTGTTACAAATGATTAAAAACTGTACATAGGAGTTACCAGCTCTGATGTCTTTAATGAACAACATCAGATGATTCATCTTAAAGATGTTTATCATCATCATAAAGATGTTCATCTTTAATGAACAAACATCAGATCATTTGACATCTTAGGAAATTAGATAGCTGAATGCAAACTATTTTTTAAAAACATTTTAAAAAATATTTAGCTCAACTAATAGAGGTACTTCGTTACAGGTAATGTGATTTTTGTAATACGGGAAAAATGTTTTTCTCTTCTAGGTGTGGCTTCTGAAAATGCTTTCAAGTAAACTCACATACTCAGAGCACAGATTTTATTAATTATATGGCTGTGGATATGGGAGATAGTTGTTCAAACAACCTGTGTATTTATTCTATCATTTTGTGCTGTCTCAAGCACTGTCTTGCATTTCACAGTAGTGTAAAGAAACGTTACAGTAAAAAGAAACCCAAACAATTCCCCAAACAAAACTACATCCCTGTTGCCTCCCACCCCCCCAAAAAAACCCAAAAGCTGACACTGTACTTCTAGCTTTGCCTCCAACATGGTGCAGTTTCCATAAGATCATTTTTGAAAGATGTTGCATTCAGTTTTTTTGTTTCTTTCAAAAATGTTTGAACACATTAACATAAATGCTTACTGATTTCAGTCAATGCACTGAAAATTTCCCTCACTGGTCCTATCATCAAGCAACATGGAATTTATGAAGAATCCTTAAATGTTGTGGAGACTTGTGTTTTTCTTAACTTCAATATTCTTTGTCTCATGATTATGAGCTCTTTTCTTTCCCCCAGCAGTTTAGGTGTTGTTTATTTTTTAAGTCCTAACTGAGAGGCAAGATTTTTCTTTAAGTCAGTCTACTGGCCTGCATGAAAATGGGAATAAAAAAAGGTTTCAGTGGATGGTGTTTTGAGACTTTGGTTGAGATGCATACAAATAGTAGTTTCTCCTGAATTTTGTCAGTGTAAGAACTGTTTTATCTACTTAATGTTAACTAACATATAAAACATTATACAACAAAACAAAAAAATCAGTAAAGAAAGGTAAATGAGAAAAGTGGATAGGATGTGGTTTGGACACAAGGATTTGTGGATGATACGTAGCTAACTGGTTTCTAAGCATCTAATTTAAGCAAAAGAAAGTATTCATGCTGTGGTTGGTTCTCTCCTGCCCTTGTTATGTTTAAATGCATAAAATCTTGTCTGAAAGGGCAGAAAATTTCTGCCTGCCCTTGATTATTCAGCGAAGGAGCCCTAGTATGAACTGTGGCTCTATGTAATGGTATTTAAGAGGTGTGTGTGAAGATGATGTTACTTACACAGGGCAATAATTAGAGAAACAACAGAATGCCATTCTCATGCATTTCTTGTTTGATGTTCATGAGAAATTGGGAAAATGGAAGCCATGTTTTAATTTATGACTACAGTAGTTGAACTCACTGAGATGATGTCAGAGTGTTTTGACATGTTATCAGAAGAGGGCAGGATTAAAGGTTGTTTGGAGTTCTTATCACAACATATTAAGTTTAAATTCTGATCTCTAATCTTGTTAAAATGCTTTATTTTCTTGGGATTTTGACTAGAGAATCTCTATAAATGCCATGCTAAGTAGCAATGAAAAAACTGTAATCCTGTACTAGTATAGAATTACACATTAGCGTAGGTTCACTCTAACATTTCCTGGGCCAAAGCAGTTTCAGAGGAGTTATTCCACTCATAAATCTGTGTTTACTTAAACACCAGGTTTTATTTTAAAATTAATTTGATGAATAACTTTAAACACACTTTTTAACATACTTTTGTGTGTTAATGGGCGTATATAGAACTGGACATTTAAGTTAATGCATGTGGTTTCTTACTATTCAGTAAGATTTTTTGCATCCATATGTGTGTTAATGAATTAGTGCCTCTGCATGTTCCTGCAGCTTTCTGACAAGGCAAGATGTTTGTAGCAAACNTTGCTGGGTTTTGGTTTATTTAGGTTTATTTAGATTTATTTCAATTCCATTCTCTTTACCAGTGGTGCTAGGAAGCTGCAGTGCTGCAGCTGTGCATTAACCACTTCCTGCCTGTCAAAGAAACTACTCACTTCTCTGCTCACACACTCCCATCCCACCTGTGCAGTTTGTTGCAGTATGGTAAAGAGGGAAGTGCTTTGCTGTGTGTTTTATCTCCTGCTGAGTTGTCACCGATTGGCTTGTCTTGTGAGCACTGAAGCCATCTTAGTCTTATTTTCAGTACAGCTGAGATAGAGGAGATTCAGAATGGCTGAAAAACTGCTCTTCAGTCTAGCAGTCCAGCTTGACTGTGTGCAAATGAATAGAGCTGTTAGNCTGTAATCCTGTACTAGTATAGAATTACACATTAGCGTAGGTTCACTCTAACATTTCCTGGGCCAAAGCAGTTTCAGAGGAGTTATTCCACTCATAAATCTGTGTTTACTTAAACACCAGGTTTTATTTTAAAATTAATTTGATGAATAACTTTAAACACACTTTTTAACATACTTTTGTGTGTTAATGGGCGTATATAGAACTGGACATTTAAGTTAATGCATGTGGTTTCTTACTATTCAGTAAGATTTTTTGCATCCATATGTGTGTTAATGAATTAGTGCCTCTGCATGTTCCTGCAGCTTTCTGACAAGGCAAGATGTTTGTAGCAAACATGGATTCTGTTTTCTCTAGCTCAGGGAAAACGTTCTCTGAAATTTTTTTGCCAACTTGTTGTTTTGCCTGTTCAAACCTATTGAAGTCATTGTCACCCATACATCAAAGCTCTAAGACTCAGTGTTACATAAAATGCAGTGTTGTACAAGTGCAGCTCTTGGGATTCTGGGTTAGAATGTCGCTATGTTTTTGGTGATATTCTTATAATTATAAGACTTGACGTCAGAATTCACCTTTTTATGTACAAATTTTGTAGATACACTAAACAGGAACTGCTCTGTTACAAGATTCCATCAAAATTCCTTCAGTGATTCTACATATGGCTCTTCTTTGAAAAACTTAGACAACAAGCTGCATTGCAGTCATAAAGAATTAGATACTTGATTTCTGCAAGTGTTGAAGTTCTGGAATGTTCTTGGGGTTTTTGCTAGATTTATTAAAAAGTGAACTTCCTTTTTCCTCCCCAAGTAAAATTTCTGTTGGGCAACTAATGTTACAGAATACTTCAAAGTAGATGGAGCAGTACAAAGCTATAGATTAATTGCTTCAGTGGTTTTTGGTTTGGTTTTTTTTTAGACACACTGAAGTGAGCCTGCTCTTGAAAAGTATTCCCTAATGTTTGTCAGTTCTGTGCATGGATCTGGCTCTTTATCCGTGACTGTTAGTATGTGACATGGATTCTGAACTGCCTTGGAGTTGTAAAAAATTTGAAGTATGTGATACAAATCCTTGATTGCAGGCCTAGCAGGGCTCTTGCTGGGTTTTGGTTTATTTAGGTTTATTTAGATTTATTTCAATTCCATTCTCTTTACCAGTGGTGCTAGGAAGCTGCAGTGCTGCAGCTGTGCATTAACCACTTCCTGCCTGTCAAAGAAACTACTCACTTCTCTGCTCACACACTCCCATCCCACCTGTGCAGTTTNGTTTGTTTTTTTGGGGATTTTTTTGCTTTGTGCTATTTTTGTTTTCTCTTTTGTTTTCTTTTGGCTGTTTTTGTTTTCTCACTGAATTAATTCATACACCTCTATCTTGTCTCAGTTACAGGATAGATTAGGTGGGAGAGGACAGGTCAAATATCATATCTGTCTTGCTAATCAAATTACTTTGTTTTGGCTTGCCTTCTTAGCAAGCTGGGAGAGCTCTCATTCTGTGCTGTCCCTTTCTCAAATGCTTACCTCATACTTTAACTGAAAAATGAAATAAACTCTTTACAAACGTCATTTATTTTTTGTAACTGAGCAATCAGATTTGATTATCGTATTTTCAATGTGTAACTTTTCCTGTGGTAGATAATTACAATTCCTAAATAAATCAGAAAAACAATGATTATATAAATGTTAACTGTTTTGCACTTACTTGCTACTCAAGAATAACACTACAAATTTTATGGAAGTACTACAAATGGGAAGATGGACATTTTGAGGTCTATCGTTATTTCTTTTGTATAACTTAATTGAAATCTGAGTTTCAAAGTGCTAGTGGTTTCACATCGCCTTGTGTATTCCACTGTGAGGTTCTGGTTGGTGACCTAGCAGTCATTCTTAAACACATTAGAAGGTACTGTCTGTCCAGGGAGATGAAGGTAGGAGAAAAGTAATGCTCAACTTTTATTCACTGGGGAGTTGGACAACAGAAGAGAAGAAACAAGGCATTTTTCTTCATGACCCTCTGTATAATCATCTTTTTCTGTGTCTTACACCTAGTTCAGGTCTTCATGGGTTCTCTAAGTTGCACGTAAGTTAAACCAAGAGTAAGTAAACAGGAAGCTTCTTGAACTTCTCCAGAAATACATCAGGAGCAGCAGATGAGCTGGGTAACTCATCAGTGTGTAGCTCATAGTATTTTCCTTGCTGAAGTTGAACTTAATGCTAGGGATGTGAAAGTCAAGTCTAAATGCCAACAAGTTTAGTCCTTCCTCAGAATTTCTGCACATTAACTTGGTGCTTTCAGTATAATCTATAACAAAGCACTTGGTGGTTAAATTAGTTTTAATATCTGTTCTCATATATTATCTTAGTTAATGGCAATACAGGGTTTATAAAGACACAAAATATTCTGTGCAGACATTACATGTCAGATTCCCACGAGAAGTCATTTCTCCATGTTTATTTTGTTCATTTGATAAAAAGAAATAATGTCAGTAAAATACGGAATTTTTAAGGTGAGATGAATTGGTGATTTCAATTAAGAGTAAATTTCTAAGTAACTGGCCATAGAATTTTTCTGTTTTCGTGTAAGAGATAAGAGTAATGCAAATATTACTTAGAGATTAGAGGTGGTGATGAAAAGCAGGCAGTTTTATTATTTTTATTGCTAGTGGAACTTTGTTTAGTGAATTTGATCTACAGCAGATTTTAATTCATAGTGGCTTTTTTTTGACTGGGTAAGACAGTTAAGGTTCTGGGAACATTTGGGTATTTTAAAATGTCTGAAAGTTCAAAACACAAATTCTAATTAAGCACATTTATCTTGGTAAAATGTGAATTTTTGCCATACATTTACCTCATCTAATGAATGTAGATTAATAATGTAGTGTAACAATAATCTTTCTGGTTTTCTGCAAGATACTATGAGTTATCCTTCCCCCATTCTTATAAATGATTACTGAGGTTTGTGTTTAGTCAGTTATTGTTCATTAGTTCCAGATGTTAGTAACTCACATTATTCACAGGAAGCAGAAACATTTCAGTCTTTGAGATCACCAAACTCCTACTTTATAATCTCTGAAGGGGATGAAATTTTATATCGAAATATACTTTACCATACACATCCTGTGATGGTTTGTTGTTTTTTTGGGGATTGGGTTTTTGATGGGTTGGTATTTTCTAAAAGAAAATAGCAGGCATATAAATATTGCCCAGTGCTATTTATTTTGTTGATTTAAGATTTCTCTGTTAAACTCTGCTTTAATGGGAGCATGAAGAGGAGAGTATTTTGCACAATCACTATAAGGAATATTTTTTCATATGTATTATATTTGAATAAAATACTGTATTTTCAGACCACGACTTTTATATTGTCCTTTTAGTAAGTTTTTGTTGCCCATGTTTTTTTTCTGTGAGCTAAGTAAGTTTGCTCTCATTTTTGAGAAAAGATATGCAGCGATTGCCCGAGCTCAAAGAAAAGCACTTGCCTCCATGTTTCCTGTTCCCTTTGGTTTTTGGTTTCCTTGGCTTTTTAACAGGCCATTTTGAACACAGATCCATTTTTGGAATTGCTGTACAAAATGACTGACTGGCCCAGCAGGGAAATGTAGTGTTTTGTTGTATGAACTGCTTGGATATTGTGGTTTGGTTGGGGGTTTTTTTGGCTGGTTTTCTTTTTTCTTTCCTGAAGTAGGTGTTGGAATGCTAAAAGTATGGTAGGTTTTGAAACTGTTTTGCATATGGGATACATTCCCATTTTCACAAATCCAAGTACATTGTAATGCTTTTTTTATGGTAGTGCTAGTAGCTGAAAGCATAATCTCTTCTCTCTTCACTCCCATGGTGCTAATAGTTTGGGTCGTAATTGTCAAAAAGAAGATGAAACCCACCAATTCATGTGCAAAGGAACAGGGTATTTGAGTGGATGCTAAAACACCCCCCTTCTCCCCACCGCTTTTATTAAATACATAAATTAGATGTTCATGCTTTGAATTAGAAATAGATGAGTGTAATGAAGTAATGATGTCAACTGAATTGACTGTTCTACAGTTTTAATGCAAGACACATTGTCAGATTGCGGTCAGTATTCTTGTGTCTGTGTGTTCTAGAAAAATTAAGTTTTGTACTGCTAATAGGAAAACTTGAAGGATAGACTATCAGGAGTTAAATAAATTTTTTAAGGGTAGAAGTCTCAAATCTACGTGATTTTTCGAGACAAATACAATTTACAAAGGAAAACCAGTAGTTTACTCGGAAAAGGTGTATAGATTCCCCCCCCATATTTCTTTTTCCTTTGCAAATGCTTTACTTTAAAAGGATAAGAATTTTCTTGTAAAGACTTCATTTTTTCATTTATGTTTGGATAGATTTTCATTACTAAATCATAGTTGCTTGGAACCATTCTAACATGGCTTGATTATTTTTTATGTTCCTCTTAAAATTCAGAATTGTCTCAATTTGCGCAGCTGCATCTTCTAATTTGGTAGAAATTTTGGGAGCAAACAATTTCAGGCGGGATTTGAAATGGACTGGAACAGACTGTTGAATTAATGCAATACTGTTTAATGTATGGAAATCACTTTAAAACAGCTGATCTGTTTGCTTGTTTAGGTGGAAGGAAATGGTTACCAAGTTCTTAGAACTGTTTGGAATCTTTAATAGTTAATCATGTTATGACTGTTACTAAACAGTTGAATTGAACCTTTAGAGCTAAAATCTCTAAAATTTAGTAGATTTTTTTAAAGCATGTACTGTCTTTGAAGGAAATATGAGTAAGCTGAATTTTTTACTGTATTCCATCATCTTGATTTTCAGGTTGAGACCAGTCAGCTGTTCAGTAAATAACAAAATTCTTCATGTAAATTTAGGTGAGCAAAACGTGAGAGTTTTGAATTTTATAAGAATACTCATACTGAGGATTTTCCATTTCTAGAATAAAGGGAGTGCAACATATTAGACTGTTACAGCCTGGAACTTACCTGGTTTAAACACTTTCTCTCCCCTTTTCTACAGCAGAAAAGCAGATAGAAGTATTTTCAGTCCTCCCTCCCCCCTTTCCTACCCTTCCTGTTCTTTCTGCTGATATAGGCTTCTGCTGTAAAATATCTTCAAATAAACCACAGCAGCTAAGATAATGATTTGATAGACAGTTTTCTGCTTCAGAAATGTATAGCATTTTCTGTGTCTTTCAGACATTAATGTGAGAAAATTTTGGGAACTACTAAAGTTTCAGCTGAATCTTAAGTGAATAGTAATTTGATCTGTTTCGTTTTGGAGAAAAAAAGTGGGGGAAAGGGGTGTTTTGGACTTCTGTGTCAGAAGGCTCCGGGTCTTTCATTTGCTCTGTGGTGTGTGTTTTTTGTTTAAGGTTTGTTTTGGTTTTTTTAGCTCAAGGTACTAGTGACAGATTTCATCATGGCTGGATTTATGGGGTTTTTCCCCATTTATTTTAGACAAACTTTGTCAATTAAATGCTTCAATATTTAAAATTGTCTGCATTGGGGAAATAATTTTGTGACTTTTTTTCTCTACCTATTTTGAGAGAACTGAACCGGTATTTTAAGATGTTGTCTTTGATTAATACCTACTGAACCCATACAGTTAATAGCAGTTATTTTGAACACAGCTGGTCTACTTTGACTGCAAAATCTGCTCTTTAAGGTCACTTCTCGTGGGGGAGTAGGAAGTCGCTCGCATGTTGGAGGAAGAGAAGTGGCTCTGAGAATAATAAAATAGCTTTTAGGTGTTTCCACCGACGCGGGCAAAACGTGAAAAAGGCAGGCAGACATTTTGGCTTTTTCTGTAGGGGTAGACACCGGAGAATTATGATTGACATTATGGTTTGTTGTCTCAGTCNGGGGGCGGGTGACTCTGCCTGAAAGTTCTGGAAGCGGGGTGGTGCTTCCCGCAGACTGCAGATGCAGAGCTCGCCCGCGGGGGCTGCCGGCAAGTTCCGGCATGGACTTCCCACAGCGAACTGGAGCCTGGAACAGAAAGTGCTCCCAGGCTCTTATTTTTGCAGTATGTGTTTTACTGTGTTAAGAATCATGCTATTCGGGTATTCGTGCGTAACGCCATAGAACTGGGGGGAGGGTAGGGGACACGGCTGTATTTGAGAATTCTACGGGGTTTTAATTTTTTATTTTTTTTTTTAAGCAGCACTGGTGCCCTTTCTTTTTAATATCAGAAGCTGTTAATCCGATGATTCATTCTGCAAATGACAGCAGAATCACTGGAAGATGTATTCTGCGTGCACTTAGATGTGCTAGCATACATAAATCAGTCTGAAAATAAAGCAAGTCAAAAGATACAAGTAACATAAAAGGGATGTTAGTGATTGTCTCTTTAATGTGACAAGCATTCTGGAAAAATAATTAGCTTTCCTTTACAAATCACTCCAGGGTTTTGGATGCAAAAGGTGAGGATAAATTATAACAACAAATGAGTAATTTGCATTGCTAAATACTCTCAGACACAAAAATAGTATCTTTTTGATACAGATGAGCATATTGTGTTATGCTCAAATAACCTAGAACCAGCCACACATGAGCAAATTATGCTTGCAGCAGAAAATGGGACATATATTTTGAATATATATATAGCCTTGACACTGTGGGCATTCTAAAGAGGAACAATGCAGGGAACTAGAAAAGGCCAGGGGTGTAAAGCAGGATCTTCTGGTCCTGAGATGCTCTGCCATGTTCAAATCAATAAACATCCCTGTCTCTATTACTTTGCTTTTTCACTAAATGGTGCCAAGCTGCAAATACAGCTGCCAATTGCTAAATGTGTAGCTAGCCAAACTACTCAAGTGAGGCTGAAATCCAAGCTTCTGCCTCTACCTGTCACTGTACCTTAGAGGTACTTGAAAAGATGATTCTGGTTGAGGGATTTTTTGTTTTTTCTTCCTACACGTAGCTAATTAAGAAAAGTTAAATGTGAAATAGAGTCAGCAAATTAAATGGCCAGACATGTTACTTGTCAGTATTAGGTTAAAAATGAATTTATTCTACTTGGAACTAATATTTATTTCTTGTTGGAAATCTGCAAAATACTGGAAAGACTAGGTTAAGAATATCTGGTTGCCAAGCATAGTGCAATTTTTCTCGTGTTACTTCTATTACTAGACAACGACTGTGAACTGTGTGTGTAGCATACTTGAAACAGGCTGCAAGGTGAAATTTATTTTGCAGACACTTTTGTCAATTTTAATTCATATGAACAATGAGAACGGCACTTGACTTTTGACACGGATCTGGATTATTAGCAAGCAAATACCTATAAAGGTATATTCTAGAACCCGTGAGGAGGGGCAAGGCTTCGCTCAGCAATATCCTGCTGCAATTTAGTCTTGAAATCAGGCCCCTTTATGTAAATTTTTACTGGCGCCAGCTAGCTGTAACTGCAGTCTGGCTCTGTGTCGGCAGCAGATAACGTGTGTCATGGATTTCTTCACACGGGCTGCAGGAGCACTCTGGTTTCTGGACAAAAAAAAGCAGCACTGATGAATGTGAAAAGATGTGCAATGGAATCTAAGTGTAATTAGATTGCTAGTAAGTGAAAATACTGAAATTTCAGCTTTCTTGGGTTTTTTCAGTGTGCTGTCTTGTGCTGTGCTATAATAAATCTCTGCTTGTTGCTACTATTGTGTGGTGTGTGGGAGGTACTTCACTGCACATAGTTGCTGCAGCACTAATAGTTGGCAGCACGGAAGCCAGTACAAAGAGTACAACTGGAGGCACTTGCAGTTGCAACAGTTTCCTTAGAGGCTGTGACATGCTCATTAAGCTGCAGGGGCACTCTGACACATGGAGCTACTATGTGGAGAAGTAGGAATTCCAGCAGTCTTTAACGAACAGATGTAGTAGACTGCTTAGCTGAGAGGTATAACAGCATAGCTCAAGCTGGCTAAAAACCAGTACTCACGCTGCTATGTAAACAAAACAAGATCTTAGTATCAAGATGGCCGACCTGGAAGACTTGTAGCTCATAATACTTATGCAAATGAGCTGCATGTCAGTGGCTTACTCAGAGGAGGAAGCGCATTTTGCACGTGCCATCCTCTCACCAGGTAAGAGAATCAACTCATTTTCTGCATTCATGTTTTTGAGGACTTTGAAGTTAATTTTTATGTAGGTGCCCACCCCCCACTTTGGCACAATGCCAGGAATTAAATTTGACTATAAGTTGCATTTTCTGGGAAACCCAAAAGTCATTTGTTCTGGCTGTAATTATGTTGGGGTTGCTAGTTTTAGGGGCAATGTTACCTAGAAATTATTGTAGACTATTTACTTTAGCAAAACTAAGTAGTTAAAAAATATTCAAAATTTAAGTATGTAGTTTTTGTTGGTAATGTTACTGCTTTTGTTTGATTCAAACCTCTACTGTTTTGATAGTGTGTTATTTTTGTCTCTATAGTCACACTAGTTGATGCACATGGAGGCTCAGCAATACTGAGAGCTAACTCTGGAAAGGGTGCAGAGTTGACAAAGTTGAATCCACCAATTGTGTTTCGGCTTCATGGTGCTATGAAGGATCTTCATTATCCTGGTTGTAGTTTGAAGTTTCTTCTTGTTCAGATTACAAAGCTGTTAAAGCAATTAGATACTGAACTGTTGTCCGTGTATCTTTTAGTATATACACTTTATTAAATGTCTATATGTACATTTTAAGAAGCTGTTTTCATAAGAAGGGAACTAGATCAGAATATGGTGTTTTTATGATCTCCCCCCGCCCTGAGAAGACAATAACCTTGCCTTAGAGCAGGAAATTTTAACAGAATTGAGGTATTGCTAATTACATAATATGTTCTATTGTGGTTATGCACGTAGTGCATAAAATGGCTGCATGAAGCAGATGTGCTAGTTGGGCACAAATATATTTGTATTGTTTGTATTTTGCAAGTCGAAGTAGTAACAGCATGGAAGACTGGAAAGGAGAGATGGTAGAAGAAAATTATTTGAAAGGATGGTCACTGACCTAGAGAAAAGAGATAATTGGAGATGCATGAACAAGCCAACAAAACATGGCTATTTAAAGGCAGACATCAGCTCAAGATAGGGATGTGGAACTGGAAGCAGACAGGCCTGTTTTGATTGAAGGAAAAATAAGATTAATTTAAGAAAATGAAACTAAAGAGGTAGAAGGACAAAGTAAGCAGATAAATTATTACAGCTTAAAATGGCAGTGATAATACTGCAAGTATTGGAAGCATTCTGAAATGGCCTGGGAATTAAGGCCTGTAGAGTAAATATGCAAGCAAGGAGAACCATAACTGGTTGATATTGCGGAGGGGGGAATTTAATGGTAATAGAGAAAGGTAAACTTCTACATTCATATGGCAGAGAAAAATGCTGCATGCCTACAATATGGGCCAAATGAGTTGCGTTTGTAGTTAGCTCATACACTTTGAAACCTTCGATAACTTCTTAGTGCTTAACTTAAGATTTGATTAAGATTTTAACTTAAGATTTGATATGGACAGATTTTGCTTGTCATTTAGAAGTCTCCTTATATGCATGTCTAGACTACAAAAAGTACAAAGATGGGCGTGTGTGTGAGAGAGTACAAACACAGGTATATGGTAGACTTCCCCAAATAAATTACACTAGAAATCACCTTAACAACTACAAAGTTTTCCATAAGTGTCAAATTCCGTTAGAACCAGTCTTGCTTTTGTTGCTATATGAAGGAAGAAGTTTAGGGCCCCTCCCTCCTTTCTGTGTAGTGTGAGTATGAGGATGTTAGAGGAAAAATAGCATTTAGTGGAACATGAAAAATGTAGAAAACTGATTAAAATAAAATGTTCCTGAAAGGCAAACCTTGACTGGTAAAGCAAACTATAACAAATGTGATATTTGTTAAGAATTGGGAATTCTAACAGTCATGTAGGTGATAATGATAACAGAATCATAGTGAAAGAAAAAAAAGATACATCACAGTAAATATTTTGGCGTTATTTTAGATAAAAGTGAGATTATATTATAAGGTCATATAGATAACTCAAGTTTCTGAAGCCTTGAAGTTACAAAGAAGGTACTAAATAGTCCATTATAGATATTTCTTAGCAGAGGTTTTAAGGAGTCTTTGTAATCTGCATCTAGGAGTTTTAAAAGAATTAGCTGAGAATACTTTTCTGAGTTGTCCCTCCAGTAACTCAGTATAAAATTGGAATTGTGGAAGACCCTGAAGACTTTTTAAAATGGTCTGGAGAAAAATAATGGAAGATTAACAGTGTGTCAGTAAATGTGAAAGAATATTATTTCAATTAACACGGAGGTGATTTAATTGCTGAAACACTATTATAAAAAGGATATCCTAATATAATTTGTTTTAGAACGAAGTTCTTTGGTGTAAATACCCAGTAGCTGTAATGCAGTTACTCCTTGATACTCCTTAAAAAACAACTTCCCCTCCCCAAACCCCGTATCAATACAATATTAAATTGATTTTTAAAGCTTTTGAAGGGGAGAGGGTAGTAATCATGCTCCAAGTTTATGATTGGTATTGTAAAATAGTTACTTTTTGTTAACTTACAGAGGATGGAAAGATTGACTCTTACAGAGTCATCAGGATCATTTGCTTAGTGAGACCCAAGCACCATTTATTAGATTTATTAAAATAGGTGTGTTATCCTTGCACACCAAAATCGGATTTATACATCTATAGACCATCCAGCATAAAACATATTTGCTTGACAGGACACTCTGTCCTGGAAGTAAGTGGGGATCACACAGACAAAATAGATAGCTAAAGCCCAAAACAGACAGGTAATACGGAGGGACTGAAATTCCTGTAGCATACAGAGAAAGAGTAAGGAAGTCATACTCTTCATAATAAAAAGTTATGTTCCTGGATGGTACTAAATGCTGATGATGTGAATTATGCATCAATACAGATTGCAGTCCTGTTGTCTTTATTGTTTTTTTACAATTAGGAGGGGTCCTGGCAAAAAGCACAGGAATGATTATGACCTGGTCATGTTCATCTTGAGGGTTTGTAAATAAAATAGCTTTATGGTTATAAATAACCCAAACCTGGGAGAGGTGGTCACGCATACAAATTTATCAGTAGAGTCTGTAGTTAGTCTGAAAAATTATCAGGGAACAGTTCAGCTATGCTATGTGCTAGCACATGAAGAAAGGATATATAATGGTTCTTCACACGTTAAAAGAGAAATCTAGTCTTTGATTTTTTGGATGAGGTGAAACTGCAGCCTGTCCTTTCCAGGAAGCAAGCAAGCCTTTTGGTTTGCCAGGTCATCAGGCAAGAGACAGACTGTGGACAAGTGTTCCTTTTGATGTTAAAGGTTTCTGGGCAAAACCTTTCTGGAGGTTGACTTACAGCAAACCTTAAGTGGTCAAAATTTAAGACGCTTTCCTTTGTGGCTTTGTGGTTTATCACTGAAGGCATTTTTAAGAATAATTCTTACCATCTGCTTCTGGCATCTAACTCTGGGTCACATTTGGGAAACTTCTAGGCAAGAAAAATGAAGTTTCTTGTAAATCATTGTCCTGAGTGACTGTGCAGATGCATATTTCTCCGCATGATTTTTTATGAAATTTGGGAAGGCAGGCAATCTAAAATACCTGTATAAAGTCTTAATGTACTTCTGTGTTTCTGAAATGGTATTACTGGATTGATCCTTCATCAACTGCTTTTCCCCCTCACAAAAGAGTAAAATAAAGGATGTTTTTTGTAGAACTGCTTTGAGCTCTTCACTGAAGCAGTCTTTTGCAGACTGAGTACTGCTAACTCATGAATGCATTGTACAGTATCACTACAGTCTGGCCACTGTTTTTTGGGACCAGGCTCAAAAACCTTTTATGCACTGTTCTGGCAAAATCATTGCCAAATAATGTATCAGTAGAGGTGAATTTGCAGCTCCTTTTTTTGGTATTATATAGTACTGTGAATGGTAGTTTGATGTTTGGTTCAGACTGTCAATCCTCCATGAATTTGTAATGTTGTTTTCTTTATTTTTGAAAATTTGCATTAGCAAGCAAAACAATGATCTCATTACTGTAAGAAATATCTTCTGCTTTTGTTCACTTCCATCCTTTCCACTTAGGAATGCAACACTGGCGTTGGAGGTGGCTCTACACGTGATTTTTCTGGTCTCCTAAACAGATCGTGTATCTAGGTGCATTTCATTAGTTCACTAAGTTAGTGTGTATGATGTCACTAGTCAGCATGAACAAAATGTTGCTGGCTGACTTCTGTCCACACATTCACTGCCAGCAACCATGCAGAGGTGATGGTGTTGAGTAACTGAAAACTGGGACTTATGGTGGCTTTGAAAAGAATTCATCAGGAAAAAAAATTAAAACCTGTCATCCTAGATGTGCAGTTTAAAGCCAGGAAAGCTTTCCAGAATTACTTGTGCATCCTGCATAATGGCAAGCCTCATTGGGGGTCATTAGTAAACAGACGTAGGAAATACTTCGGGAAGTGTAAGTTGATCTTATTTGAGGCCTGTAGCTTCTTAATCTAAAAGACAAAGGTCTTTATTGACTAGATGGAACATGTCTTCAATCTTCCTTTTTATTTAGCTTTTGTATCCTCTAAGAAACCTAGCATGAGAACTTGCTGACTGCTGTGGTCAAGAGAACACTTGGCGTATTTTTTTCATGCTTTCTTCTTCAAGGATCTTAGAGTAAGAAACTGAGGAAACAAAGATGGATTCTTCCATTGTTATGGAAAAGCAATGCCTTCAGACTACAGATTTTCATTTCAGTTTCTTATGTTTAGAAGTCCATATTCCTTTGCAATATTAATAACATGCTGTAATTTACAGAAAATACTTTACATTCCTTGTACTAGGATTTTGCTAATGATATGGCTGTTGACATTTGGTCATCCCACAACACAAAAAAGAAATAGTACTTAGCAGTTAAAGTGATACAGCACTTGCTAATTTACTCCCTTTTATAAAGGTTCATATTGCAAGATGAGAAAGGACAATAGCTGGATTGCTTTTAGATAAATGTTTTTTAGTCTACATCTTTGAGACTTCTGCATAACATTAAGTTTGCCATCTCCTATTTCAAATAGGTAATTAAGCACTTGCTTTTCAGCCTGATCACTTTAAGGCAATGATTTGAAGAACTGTTGCCTGAAGTGCATGCATTATTTCAATTATTTAGTATTTCATAAAAATACAGCTATTTACAGTTCTCATCACAGGAGTCTACACCTAATTAGTGGCATTTCATCCTCTCCTCTTTCTTCCTCAATCCTTCCTTAATCAAAAGGGAGATTTCACAGTATTTAGTTAATGTAACAGAACCCTTTTAAAGAAGACATTGAAAAGTACTTCTTAATGCTTAAGTGCTACTTAATAAGGACAGGAGAGAATGAGATGCTGTGTATGACTATTGACTAAACTATTTAAGATGGTACTGCGTAGCGGTGGTGGTGCTTATTCTGCTAGAGTTCTGAAAAGATTGTTGCCTCTTTTGAATATTATTACCATATGCAAAATGTGCAGAGTAGTTTCCAGGGCATAGGATGCTGCCTTGTTACATGGGAAACCCCTCTGGATTAGATGACAGTCAGTGTGGGCAGTCTCTCAAGGAGCAGTAACCTCATAGCAATATTATCCACAGAAATATGTTGACTGCGAGGGTTTTTGCAACCTTTTTTCTTGTCCTGCCACTGTGAAATCTGCTGTTTGATGTCTGTGTATTGGTAGAGTCATTGAAGGTCATTTATATCGGTCCTTTTTTTGTAAAACAAAAGGAGAACATGTATGGGCTCGTGTCATTCTTTAACTGAAGGGGTTCAATCTCATGTATCAGAGTAGTATTTTAATCCATTGTAGAATGAATCTACGTCATAAGCTAATTGCTCTGTGGTATGAATTTTTTGATATTGCTCTTAGTATGAAATTCTCTACTTCCTGTCCTTACTCAACTTAGATGGAGAAACCAGAAATCAGAAGCAGCAAGATGATTGCTGAATGACTGTGGGGTTTCTGTAGCACTATGGTGACTGTTTCTTGTCACATCCAAATATTCTAAGATATTTTATCTACACATAGATACGTAGAAAAGTATAGGAAAAAGGAAGCTTCCCCCCACCCCCTTTTCCCCTCTGAAAAATCTATTTGATTGCATTTCATAAAACAGTTGTGAAAGGAGTGGAATGAGATAAGGTTATTTAAAGAATATGTAAGGTTCCAGTGAATATACCAAAATGGCAAATACCAAAATTGAGATGAAACTAAGATGTTGCTTAGCAACTGTGGTAGTCTCTGGTAGCCACAGATGAATACAGTGAATGCTTACAGCAGCATTGCTGCTGTATAGTTAGTCTGTCTGAAGCAGGATTTCTAAAGAAATTACTTTTCTTTGTTAAATTTTATACCAATTTATTCCTCATTTTGGTGAACCTTTAAACTGCTTTTGTCAGGGATGGGAAACAAAAACCTGGCAGTAAAACTTCTTTTGCAAATTGATATTTTTCTAGTGATAAACAAGACTTTCAACCAAATATTTTGGTCTTACATTTTATATTATAGTAGCAATAAACTCTAGTTTTCCTCTTCCTTAACTTGTCTTCACAATTGATGTGGGATTATACTGGATTAGTCATGCATGGGCTGCAGTTGCAGAATGGGGAGAAAAAAGTATTTCATTATATCTGAATAATATAAATTGCTTTCAATATTTCTTCTCATTGCACACCATATTTTGAAATCTAACTTCTTAGTTGTTGTGAGCTGTTTTGAACATTCTTCTTAAATGAAATTTTGCAGGTGGGAGATGGGTTGTGGTGGTTGAAACCTAGGTATGAAAACATAGTTTAAATTCGTAGGAATTTTAAGAGTGCTCATTTCAATCAAGTTTTGTAGGTCTGAGGAGCTTATACAAAAAATGCATTGTATTGCATTGCACTTCAAGTTTATCCTGATTTTTTTCACGTGAATTCTTAGAATTAAAAAACCCCCACAAAAAGTGTTATGTTTTTGACAGGCACTCAAAGACTTTGACCGTTGCATGGCGTCCCCTAGTCTAGACTTCCAAAAATAACCTTTCTCTTCTAGAATGGGATTCTTGGGCCTTGCAGTGTACCTTATCCTAAGAAACAAAGACATTCATAGCAGTTTTTATTTGACATCCTGTTTGTCTACCTTATTATGGTTATTCATAAATAGAAATTGAAAATAACTTTGTATGAGCCTGTCAAACTTGAGACTTTTGCAGTGTCTTTAAATATATTTCCCTATATTTTTAGCAGCAATATTTACTCAATGAATAGTTTATATCACCGTGTCAGAAGACTAACCAGCCAAAAAAATGAATTAAAGAAAAATAATGCAAAATGAACCACTAATTCTATTGGTTGACCAAAGAAGGGGAAGTGAGGTGCTTGGAATTCATACCTCACGTGTCATAGAAGTCTATGTCTTATATGAATTAGAAATTAAAAGTTTCAGAAACAATCTTACTTTAGGTGTACAAATTTTTTTGCATACCTGACCAGAGATAGCAAACAAGTGGAATTTGTTTTTCTGGGAGAAAATTGCCTTAAGGATAAGTTCACTTATGCTTATTTCAGCCTGATGATCTACTGTTTCCATATATTTTTCAGCTTCCATATACAAGAATTACATTTAAAACTGTATGTAAATAAAACTAGATCCTCAAGTTTACAACTTTATTACCATTTTAGTCTTCTCTTATTGTAAGCAATCTGATCATGTTTTCTTCAACCATATGTATCTATATAAATACAAAATGTATGAAATACATAAAATGTGTCTATGTATATAATATATTCAAAAAGGAGGGCGTTTTTTGTTGTTTTTTAATGACTTAGCTTAGTAGACGATTGCTTACCTTGAAAGGTACCTTCTCAACCTATGCAATTACTGCTTTATGCTGAAGATGTAACAGTCCTTCAGTAGACTGGTGGAGTAGTCATTTGATCACCTTTAAAAGTCCCATTTTAGAGGGGTTTTAGTATTTGACAGCTACTACTGATCTTCTGGTAATTAAATCAGTTGAACAGCTTAGTTCTTAGAATATCTTGGATTGGAAATTACCTTAAAAGATCATGTGGTCTGGTCTTTCTTGGGAAAGAGAACCTAGATGAGATTATCTGGCATCCTGTCCAATTGCATCTTGAAAACCTCTAGTGATGGGGATTTTGCCACATCCTTGGAGAGGCTGTTTCAGGGAATCATGTTCTCCCTGTTAAAAAAAAAGAAGCATCTGTCTTGACACACAGGTCCTGTGTTTTCCTGATTCTTTACCTACCAACTGATTTCAAACTTTAGTCCCACCTTGGTAAAAAAAAAAAAGATCTTCCAATCAACTTTGTAATTACTTTCAGGACATTACTCTCATCTTCCTTTGTTTTTGTTTGAATATCTTTATTTTTCAGAGTATGTGAATTGACAAGAATTATTAACACTAGGTGTAAGTACCTCAGAAATGAACATATTGTGCTTTGTTGTTTAAGGCGCTGCTGATATAAATCAATACAACTGTGCCACTTAAATCTAGTGTGGGATGATTTCAAAATTTATTCCTACTGGTATTGAATTTAGAACTGTGGCAACAAGATAGTAATGAGAAAAGAGTGTCTCTCATATGGTAACAAATCTAGGATTTTGCATTTGGTCTCTTAACAAGTCAGGTAAATAGCATACAATGAGATCATCCGTCTGCTGTCTATGCAGCAAGTATGGTGAGTAGGTGGGTGTGTCAAAGTTTCTAGAAATGAAGAATACAGTAAGAATTGGTATCCTTTCAGGGTACTTGTTGTCATTAAAGCCCCTTTCAAAGCAATTCTATTTTTCTTACCATTTATTTCTATGTTTGGAACTACATAAAGAAATTGTAGGTTTGTTTACTTCCTGTAGTCCTGTTCCTTGGGCAGCTTAGCAAAGAATTAAAGCTGGCAATCTGTGTCTCTAGACATACTGAAGTTAAAGAATCATCCATGCAATGGTTGCTTACGTATTGGATTATGAAACATTTAAAGGACCATTTGGGTGACACATCGGATAATTTTTGTTACAAGCCTTTGCAAGTGTGAAATGTGACAAATCTTTGCCTAAGAGCAAATACAGAAAAATAATTGTCCACCCAGTGACCCAAGAGAATTTAATCTGCCATTATAGACTTTTACTAGAGTAAGTCTTACTCTGGTTGTATGCTTTGTACAGTAAGAAACTGATTGCCATAGAAGTTTATTAGAAAGCAACTGTTTGTCATTGTAAAAACATGAATTACCTGCATTATCTAGGATCCTTAGCATATTAATATAATGTGTTACCAGTACTAAAAATGTGCCTCTTTTTTCTTCTTCTGTGTCTAATAGTGAATAGAATATTAGGTTAGCATTTTCTTTTCTAGTTCCCATCATTTTGCAACATTAGTTTCCTTTGGAAAACATTTAGCCTTTGATAAATGAAAAAACGTCTTGTGGTAGGAGACACAATTTCTAGTAAAATGCATTAGGAATTGCTAATTAACATCTATGTAGTAAGCTACCTTTCCTTAAAGAATGCTTGCAACAAACAGTCCTAACACTAGGTACAGGTAATAAAATGTGGGTAAACTGAAGCTTTCACAAGAAAATTTTTGTGTTTTGGTTTGTTCGGTGGTGGTGATGATGGGGTTTTCCCCTAATTTATTTTGAAGCTTTTTTATGCACCAATTTTTGTCATACTTCACTTATTTCCTATTGAGATTTCTATTTAATTTTTGTGATGCTGTTTTGTTGAGTCATTCAGAAGATAATTGTCTTCAGGGGTCACTGTGACCAACCACCTGCTTTGGCCACTCTTTTTCCTGCTGTTCTTATTTAATTGTGACAGTCTTATAGCAAATACCTTTCTTTCATTCCAGCAGTGCTTATGTGTACCTTATGTATCAGATGGCACGTTTCAGGCTGCCAAAGAGCTAGGTTAGACACCTGTACATGTCCTGTGCGCACTGGGTGCTTCATTCATTTTACGATGTTGGCTTTCACCTGCCTTTAACCAGTTCCATGAAACAGAAACCTGGGGGCGGCTGTGTTGAACAGAAAGGTGTGGGAACCTCTTTACTTGCTTCTGCTGCAGTCAGAAGCAAGTACAGGTGTGCTTCTGGTGTGGTGCGATTAACAAAGGGTAACTCAGGAGGCAAGAACTTTGTGGAAGAGTCTACATCTAGTAAGGATTAGGTGGCATTTTTTGCAGGTGTTACGGATTACTCCATTGTCATCTCACCAAACCGACATGGGCTATTACAGTAAGATAGTTTCTGTTCCAGCTTGCTTAGAAACAAAAGTGAGAAGGAAGACACGTGTGCAGATGATAATAGTTTGTTTTGATTTGAAAAGAGAATTACTTCAGAATTTATTTTTGTCATTTAAAAAGCCCCACCGAAATCCTGAATGGAGTTCAGTGCTCCGTGCCCGCACGTAACGTCACCTTAGGATGGCGGGCGCGTGCCTTGGCCCCTGGCGTTGGCCGAGCCGCGCTCCCGCCCCGCCGCGGTGCCGCTCCCAGCTGCAGCGCCGGCTATTTTTAGCCTGTTGCTAGGCGGATATGGCTGATGCAAAGCAGCTCTGCGGCAGCCAACCCCGAGCGGGTATGCAAATCTCTGGCAGTCCCCGCCATCGGGTAGGGAACCGACGAGAGGACAAGATGGCTGCCGAGGTGCCGCCTTGGCCTGCCTCACTCACTGAAAGAAAATTCATCCTTTCTTGTGGCAAATGGGAAATAGCCTCCCTGCCCCTAACATCTCAGAGTCTCCACCAGGCTTCAGCTAGATGAGTTTATGGAAGAGCTGGTTTCCTCGCGCCGTGGCGACGTGCCTCTTCAATCCTGTGTGCTGTGCCTGTGTGTGGCAGGTCTGGTGCGGGTGAGGATGCAGGTGTGCTGCCTCTGACGAGAAACGGTGTCTTCCCCGGGGGAAATACTGATAACTCTTCCAACATCGAACTTACCAACTGCTAGTTTAGTTGCGTTTTTAACTTGCTTTTTTATTACTGAGAAAACGCATTTTTTGCAAAAAAAAACTCATAAAAGGTGCTTATATGTGTGGCAAACAGTAGCATTTCAGTGCAGCGTTGCCTCTTGTTGCAAGTTTTCTTTTCACTTCTGCTGCTTCTGGCATTTGAGAAGCGACTCTTTGGACCCCACTGCCAGCTACAGGTAGCTCACCTCTGAATTCTGATGTCACTGAGCTGCCAGTTGGAAAGCTGAGGTTACATCGCTACAGCTAGTTGCATATGTGATACGGGAACTAGTCTAGGCAATAGACTGTTCAGGGTAAATACGTTAGTTTTTTCATTACAATAGTGTTATTCTGCATTTTATCCTAACGAGGCAAGGGATGCAAATGTGCGTATGTTAGTGATACCATGTCAAAGTTGTAGCCTGTTGAATTACTTAAAATTACACATTTAAAATTTATAAATAATTTCCTTATAAAAGGAAAAAAATACTGTATTTTATAATGTCTAGAAAAGCCTAAGCATGATCAGAACATCTTGCCTTTTTTCTAAGATTCTTTTTTTTCCACAGAGTGTCTCTTATTTTTCCATCTGCCATGTGCATGAACAATTAATTCAGGTTGTTCAGGTTTTATGTTTGGAATATCAGAAGTTGGGTAAGTTTTTAGATGTAGATGTGTTTTGGCAGTTAGTGACCACATCTATGTAATTATTAGGTCCTACTCATATTCAAGGATAACAGTAAGGAAATTCAAGCTGTTTATCCTATGCCAGAGATTGAACTGTATTCACCAAATCTATCTTTAAATGCACAAATTCAACATCATAGTCAGTAAATCCTTCTTTTAATGAAAAAAAACCCAAACTTCCTTAATGTTTTAGCTTGTGCTAAAAAAATCTTTCTGTAATTAAGCTGAATTTTGCTGTTACCTCTGTTTAAAACAGCAGGACTTGTTTAGTGTTTGGAGATGTCACAGCTGAATTGCAACCTGATGTTTTGAGTTGTTGATAAAGGCTGAAATCTCTTAACACTTGTGGGAAGTAAGAAAACATAATCACAGCCTTGTTGCTCTGGCTGAGTTCCAGTCATGCAGTTTTACTAGTTTAACAATCTTAAGTAGCTGTTAAAATTCAGTATACAGAAAAAGACAAAGCTCTTATTGGAGAGTCAGCTTAAGCTCCATGTGCTAAGTAGTGGGTGTTTCTAAGGGACTTGAGTTGCTTGAGTCTAGGAAAGACTCTCATCTTGTTTTCCATTCTTCCATGTTCCAAAGAATGCAATTATCTAGGCATAAAGTGATGAACATGTAAGAAAAACTCTGCAAAGCCAACAGCAGATGAAATATCTTAGCCATGTAAATAGACTTGTCAGTCGTTTTTGTCCCATGAGGAATTAATTTTTTCCACAAGGCACCAAAGCGTCATGGAAAAAAACCTCAAAAATTTGGTATAAAAAACATGTTCATGCCAATGTCAGAAGCGGTATTATCCTCTTTAGAAGGAGAAGTGCTTAACTGGCTGTGACACCAAGGTGATGAGAGCAAAGTTCAAGTTTGTACATGATGCTATCATGTATACAGTAAACACAACTAACCTCTTTGAAACAGTTTACTCAGGTTTAAGAAGGCTTTAACCATATAGGTGGGTGTTTTTCTTAGGCATAGATGTGGGCTTAACTTTCTGCTCAATTTCAGAAGGCAGTTTGCAAAGGTGGAGGAGATTGGCCTCTGCTTTCGAGGTAGAAGTCATACTGCAGTCATGACAAAACACCAGTTTTCTGTTGGAATACTAAAAAAGCAGTGGCACCGCATAGGATCTGAAGAATGGAACGTTTTCCAGGTGCCATACTTGAATGCATGTTGGATCTCAGAGGTTTTTCTGATTCAGCATTCCAACATCGCCGGAATTCAGTGATCGCCTGAAAATGCTCTCGCGCATTAAACACCTGTTCCTTACCGCGGCTGGGCATCCGCACTCGTGGGTCACCGCTGTTGCGCAACTCTAGGTCTCAGACGGAAAGCCCTTGACTTTCTATTGCGTCGTTTGGAAAATCCTGTTCGTTTAAGGGACGTGCCCGCGCCCGACGTCTGGCTTGTTGCTGGGTGGAATTTAAGGCACTCCCGTCTGATTGGCTGCCGCGGGACTGCTCCGTTCAGCCAATGGGAGGCTGGCCTGCGAGTCCGTCCCGCCGTGGCGCGGGCTGCGGCCGGCGGGGCCCTGCGGGCGCCCCCTGGGGAGCGTCCGCAACACTGCAGGGCTCAGCTGCAGGGGAACGTGCCTCGCTTCTTCCCACACTACGAACCGCAGTTAGGGATGTGGCGGGGACAAATGAGCTAAAGGGGTTTTTAATTACACTTCACCTTGTTCTGCTGTGTGTGCAGTAGGTGAAACAGGGCAGGATGGTGACGTAATTTTTTTCTTAGAAAATGGTATATTTTTCTCCCTATTCTCAGCTAACACTAAAGTAACTTTAGCCTAAAAGGGACAAAAACTCAAATCGTCTATAGTATGCCTGAAGAGCTATTATTTGCACATACGATAATCGTATGACTTCTGTTTTATTTATTTCATTTGAAAACAAAGGCGCAGTTGTACGTGAAGCTCGCTAGGCTGGTGGTGTGTATTCCATTCAGCCAGATCAGTAGGACTTGTATTACTGGTAGAAAACCAAATTATTAGCACATTATTTAATTATGTCTTTTATAAGAATAAGTCTTAAAGGGTTTCTTTTTCTTCTCTGAAAATAATTTTAAATTTCTGACAACTTATATCAAAATTACTATGGAGGATTTAAACTGAAAATGGCTTTTTATGAACCACTATTTAAAAGGTAGATTTTATTCCCCACTTTCATTCTCTGGAACTGTCCATCTAGAACAGAATACTTATGACCATTTGCTGCTTCACTGTCTTTGATTTAGCTATGCTACGTTTTAAGTAGGCTTGCACATTTGAGCACTGATGTTCATTATCAGTGAACTTTACTTCCTCCATGTAGCTCTTGTGCTTTGGCAAACGTTTTATGGTTGTGGTGCATTTGGCTAGTGCTGCTTCCCCTCCAGGAGCCCTTTGCTGGTGCTGTTCTATGATGTTATGCAAACCCCATTATGCACTATTGTTTAGATTGCAGCTTCTCTCTCTTCCCCCCCCACCCCCGCTTCCTATGACATTGCCTTTTTCTGCGGCCTGTCACTAGGCAGGATTGAGGCGGCTCCTTGCTGATTGGCTTATCATTTTGAACAGCTCATGGGCTGCTTGCCTGAGCACATGATCATAGGCTGATCTATACTAGCTAACACAATCTTTTCTTGCTTTAGAGCAGGGGTCTCTTTACACAATAAGAATAATAAAAAATAAGAAGGTAGAGGAAAAACTTTTTAATTGGCTCAGAAAAGAGACCTTCCCATATTCTTAGCTGCACTGGCACATTTGTGCCATTAAGCACACATTTCGTCGTGAGAAGAATTTCTAAATTTTGGAGGGAGGTGCCTAAAGATGTGTTCATGTCTCACATGACTAATTATGTGTGACTTTAAAGCTTAAAACAAAAAAGAGAGTGTTTGTATCTAAACAAATGAACCCAATGTGTATGTTGGTCTGTCAAAATGGTTGACTTTAATAAAACCAAAACCAAAAAACATCAGCCCAAAGCCTGTGTCCTTATTTACAGCATTTCACAGATTACAGCTTACACAGGTAGCTGTACATGCCACAGTCATTTTGTGCTGATGCGTACAGAAGCCATTCTTCGAAATAAAAGGTGCTCCTCTGTTGGCTTGGTGCCTGAGCCATTGGTTTCCTCCTTGTGACTTGGTCACAGGATGAGTAAAAAAAGAAAACACCCAGCCATCAGATAAGAGGGGTGTTTGACAAACATAGCTAAACTTCATGTTGTTAACTATCAAGGGAGACTACCAAAATACATTCATTTAGAATACTAGTAGCTTGGTAAGTTTTATTTGTGCAAGACTGAATTCATGTAATTTGCTCTGTTGCTCTCTGAAGGGGTGCACCTTGCCCCTTTGAAAGACTGGAAACCAGTATTTATCAGATGGTGGCTGACTGGTTTACACTGGTGTGACCAAGCCTGCCTGGACTGGCTACCAGTTCATTTGTTTCTCTTTCACTCAGCTCTCACAGAGCTCAGTGAGATCTGTTCTTTGGCTGCACTGTGCTTCCTTGTGGGTATGGCTGGAAATGCTTAAGAACTGGTCTGCCCCGGGTACAAGATACTTTGCTGTTAGAAGATGAACCCAAAACACTGGTTCATCTCATCTATGCTTATAATTTTGTCACAGTAGTTTTTATGGAATATTTTTAGTAGCTTTAATCAAATACTCTTTGGTTACAAAAGATTGTGAGATTGAGCAGGAAAATATGCATGAGTTACTCCCATAACCATTTCACAGTGGAATTTTGAGAAGCCTGTATTTCCTACAGGTTCTCTCTAGAACTGTATTAGTGCTTTGTTTTTAACTAGATTTTGGATAACATCCTAAGATAAAAAGTGAACATCATTTTTAAATATATTAGCAGTTCAAGCTTGTTCATCCAATTTTTTTTTTCAATAAAAAAGTAAGGATGGATTCTGATGTTTGAGTTTTTAAGACTGCTCTTCTTGGAAAATGTAAAAAGACATGTCCTTTATTTTCTTTGTATTTACTCTATTTTAAAAATATTAATGAAAAGCTGCTTAGATGACTTAAGGAAATTAGAACAGCAAATATTAATTAATTTAAAGTAATACGGCTATTCAAGTGATGCACTTACAAATTTGATTTTAAGACATCTGTAAATGTTACATTAATCTCTTGGTGTGTTTTCTGGTCATAGAAAAAGTAAGACTGTGAATTTTGTTATAGATTTTGTAAATTCTGGGTAATGCCTATAAAAGAAAACACTGTAGTCTGGGAGATTGAACTATTCTATTGTAATCTTGATGCAGAGGCCCTGTTATTGTATTGTGCTACCAGAGGATTCTTACTGGTGGGCCACCTATTAGGAGTTCTTGGACTTGTTCAAGGTTAGGCAAGCTTGATTTTTTTTCCGAATTGCCTCTACAAGATAAAAATCTGTAACAGCATGTGTGTTGGTTATAGGGGTTTATATGCATGGAGCATGAGTATGATGGTCAGTATTCTATTACACGACAGTCTGATACATGCTTTTGTAATAATGTGAAAATGTCTGCCTTCCATTATAAGTTCCTGGGAAGATGGAAGGGATGTGCTTCCAAAAACTGCACTTGCACTTCCAAAATACTAGAGATTTTTACATGCTTCTTGTACCCTCAGCTCTAATTTTTGCATTAAATATATTCTCTTCTGAAGGAATATGAAGAAATTGTATTTAGCATGTAGACAGCTCTGGAAAGGCATTAACAGCTCACCTGGAGTTCATAAGTCAACTGACTGAAAATGGTTATGTGATGAGAACTTTTTTTCAGCTCATGTGAAGTGGTGTTTCAGATCAGTTTCTGTATGTGTTACATTTTGCTCCCACTAGTGGCAATGCAGTAGCAGACAATCCAGTTCAGAAAATCTAGGTCAGAATGGCAAAAAAATTGTCATAATTGTATTACTGAGAGTCAGACCTGATACTACTTTTGGTGAAAATTTGTTCTTCTGCTCCTGAGGTGAGAGTCAAAGTGTTAAGTACTATCAGTAACTCAAATCTGAGGATTCTAGATTGTTTTGCGGAAAAGAACTGAAAACATTTGTAAGGGAAGCTCAGTGTTAAAAGGAAATATAAAAAATTGTTTTGTTCTTTGTCCCTGTTTTTGTCAATCATGTTAACTAAATATAAAATAAGCCTTAGAATTGTAATGTAAGGTACATCATGATTGAGGTTTACAGTAGAATTCATATTGTACTTTAGAATATATATTCTTACGTTACAATGTAGAATATTGTAGTTAGGCATAAATGTTAAATTATTTCTTTCACATAATATTGTTCCAAATAAACTAGAAAAGATCCAGCAGACCAAACTGATAGGAGCTAAAGCATGTGACCCGTGATGAGATGCTTGACAGTTTCAGTCTGCTGAAGAGAAGGCTAAAGGGCAATCTTAGCATTGCCTAAATAAAACTTGTGCATGAGGTTGGCTACAAAATGGAATGGAGCCAAATTGTTATTTAGAGTCTGTGGCATCTGTGTTCTGAATTTTGCAGCTTGGTTCATAGAATTGTCAAATATCCTGTATTGTAAGGGACCCATAGGGATTGAGTCCAACTCCTCGCCTGGCACATGACAATCCCAAGAATCATTCCACCTGCCCAAGAGGGTTGTCCAAATGCTCTTGAAGTTGTGGTAACACAAAACTCTCATTGATATCAGCTAGTGTTGGCGGTCGTCCTGCTTTCTTTTACCAAAGAATTTTAAAATAATTTATATCCCACCTGAAAAGACAAAATGCAATTTATTAATGGATTTCTTAGCTCTGTAAATGAAAATGAATTGGGGGCTGACACAAAATTAATCATACTAAATACTTAAAGTGCATCCTTTGTCTATTAATTCTGCTGTGTCAGTGTCATAAACATTTGCCTATCTGGTCCTTGTGGGGAAAAAAGTCATATTGAGATAACTGCCTGATTATTTCCTCTTTTAATTGCTGTTAATATAGTTTTTGCATGTTTTTGAGAAATTGTATGCTTGATAGGAGTAACTTTATGATGGTTTGTAGCTTCAGTAGACCTAAATTGTTTGGCATCAGCTGATTCAAGATCTCAGTTGTTGAGTTACATTTAGGACATAAGAACTTCTTTAGCTACTTTCTGCTTCTGAATATTATTGTATGTAATCCTTTAAAACTAGGCCATTAAGCAAGACCACATGGGGAAAAATATATTTTCAACATCCCTACGGATTTGTTTTGGTTAATGGAAGCAGATTAAATCAGATTTTGTTGTACATTATCACTTCCTAGGTAATGCTAGATTTAGTTCCATGTTTTGATTTGATAAAATAGATTTTCTGACATTTTTCTTAGACTTTTTATAAACATTTTTAATTTCCTTAATACTTCTGTGGGTGGATGGAATGAGTATAACCGTGTTGAGGGCAAACCCACCGGTTTTCTTTGAAAGAGGAAGCTTTTCTACAAGAGGCTCCAATACCTGTCGTTTTTGTGGCCACAAATAGTCTTAGTAAAATGTTACTGCAAACTGAATGAGTGTGGTCTAAAAATCCAAGTTCACTTAACTATTGTATAGATATGAAGGATTAAAATCTATTTTATTTATGCAGAAAAAAGTATCTTAATGATACATTGAGAAATTCTTTGTGTATAATGAAGTTTTCTTAAAAGTGACTTGATATAAAAATCTCGTTATTTACCCCAATTATTAATTCTGTTTGAAACTTAGGAAAATAATATTTTTAGAAGGATGGAAGTATTATTGATCCATCAGCTTACATTTATTTTTACCTTTTTATGAGAAGAGAGGCTGCTGGCTTTTACCTTAGTATAATATCTATTTTTAATAGAATAGGATGAGGCAGTGTGACCTCTGTGACTTTTGCATAAATGTGTTTGTGCAGCAAATAGAGAAACTTGGATTCGCTTTTTGGGCAGTCAGATAAAATTTAAGTGTTGACAGGTGTTTCTTTGTTTTTGTCAGTAACATTTCAACTGGTTTACTTCAAAACATGCGAAACATTACAGTCTTTCTTAGTAGCAGTGTAATATGACAACGATAAATTTTCATCTTCACAGTTCTTTCTGAATTTTTTAAGGGCTAAGATGGATAGCACAGAGGAACCTCAGAAAAAAGTCTTTAAAGCACGAAAAACAATGAGAGTAAGTGATCGACAACAACTTGAAGCTGTC
>VYZR01039916.1:32703-43717 GCA_013400675.1 Oxylabes madagascariensis | reverse complement strand
ACTAGATCCAATAGTTCCCTGTCCTTCTTAGGCTGGGAGTCCCAGAGCTGGATGCAGCACTCCAGATGGGGTCTCACGAGAGCAAGGGGCAGAATCACCTCCTTTGACCTGTTGGCCACCCTGCTTTTGATGCAGCCTAGGATTCCTAGAAACCATAATATTATTTATTTCTTTGTTGGAAAAAAGCGATACATTATGAAATAAATTAATTTCTAGCAAGCACAGAGGTGTTTTATTGAAATTGATATTTTAGCAGTCATTTCATGTGTGGACCCCAACAATAGTCAAATCAATATGAATTACATTTTTAACAATGTGTATAAAAATATGTGTATAAAAAAGAGCTAGTCCTGCTGAAATGGTATTAGGTGATACGCAGACCTTGTGCAATTGGTTTCCACAAATCTTCACAGACCTGTTTTTTTCTGTCAAGTGTTAATTGTAATGAAACCTCTGAAGTTCAGAAAAGCACCCAGGATGACAAGAAAGTCTGTATTTCTGCCATAGAGACTCAGTAAGTGTTATAAAACATTTAATATTTAGAAGTGCTGTTAACACAAATACTTTCAGTAGTTTGTTTCAGGAGAGGAAAGTATGTTTTCTTCACTTGAGTCAGAAACATGATGCTTACATGTACTGTTGTAACAATGTCAACACATCTATGGCTCAAGAGCTATAATTCAGGAATTTCTACATTAAAAAAAAAAAGGAAAAATTGTAAAATTCATTCTTAAAAAATGGAAGTGCTTAGTATAGCATTAAAAATCTGCATGTCAGTGCTTCAAAATTATGTTTTCTAATCAATGCATTTGCATGAAAATTTTCAAAGAGCTGCCTTTTTTCATTCCAAAAATGTTTTCCTGGGGAAATGCTACCAGTGTTAATTATTACTGTGTGTTAGACTAGATGATGTCTGAATTTAAGCACCCAAATTTAACCACGTGAATACAAACACAAATTATTTGCTAGGAAAAACAGATAATCGGTAATGATTTTTTGAAAGCAGAAGCAGCATTGTTAGACCTTAGATTCCAGGCTGCATTTGTGGTTTTAACAAGAGGAAAAACCTCACTTTTAAAAAGACGGATATCCTTGAATATGCTGTAGCACTCCTTGACTTCCATATGCCTTTCCCAGTAAATTCTGTGTCAGTTTCTAACTTCTATTAGAGTTTCAGACTCTAACATAGTGATGCTTTCTCTGCAAAGAGCCTACATCTCTGTATCACTCTCGTTTAAACCTTTTACGAAAAGAACTTGCCATCAACCCATGGATGTTTGCAGATGAGCTATAAAGGGCAGAGGTGTTGTTCACGATGTTTTGGAGGTGAGTAGAGTCCCACTGGGTGCAGTGGGTTGTGCACACTGCCTTTGTGACATTCACACAGGTGCTGCACTCTCTTTTCTGGCTCATTTGTTTGGCAAGTATAACGCATGCTTCTTGATCAAGCCTCTGCATTAGGTTCCTGGGGTAGGACTGCATGTAGACAGCCACATCCCAGAATTTTGTTCAGAGGTTTGCAGGTCTGTCTTCCATCAAAAAATTAGGGTATGTAAAACCACAATATTTGAATTAAAATTGTATCAAGTATGTTTTTGTTTCAGTGTGATCTGAGGTGTTTATTACATTCTTGCACAGTGGGAGACTTGGGAAGAAGCAATGGATGCAACCTGATGGTTGTAAACATTTGAGCGTAACTGTTCCTGATGCTGCCAGTGCTCTGGCCGTGTTCAGCATTCTGCCAGACTGCACGACTCCTCAGGCTGTAACATAACCTCACACTGAGCCTAAGGGGCTGCCAGTAACATCCGTGGAAGTTAAAAAGAGAAAATCAAAACTACTATGGCCCACATAATTCTTCCTTTGCTTTGCCAGGGAATACTAGACTACGGATTGTGTTTCCTTTACAAATATATGGTTTATTCTGAGAGTCCAGAAGTGCATTGTAGCTTTCTGGTTTAGTGATCACGAGCTGTGTCTGCAGTGGACAATCAAGATGTTTACTGGCAGGAGTCGGTGGTTTGAAATCTAAACAGTTCATTGCTGAGGCCGACTTTGACAGTCTCAGACTTTGACACCTCTGTGCAAATACGCATTCAAGCCACTTTGTGGCTCTACTTTCTGGGTGTCTTTGGATACCCAGGGATGCATCAGTTCACAGAAGGAGATTTTAAATTGTGTCAGCCTGTCTAATGGAAAAACAGTGGGAGTGCAGGCGAGCTCTTTTCTGCTTCACAGTGGTACTGAAATAGTTCATATGGAAGAACGTTAGAGTCAAGTGGTTGAACGTCTGATGAAAGAAAGTCTCATTATGTTGACTCAGAGAGTGAAAGAAGAACTATTATGACTTTTATGTGAGAGATTTTCCAGACGCTCCAGTGGGTTGGGAGATTACTACAGCATCATGTTGATGCCTTGGAAGGCTGACTTGAAACAGAGACTGGACAGAGAATAAAGTAGGTTTTTATTGAAAGGCCTCCAGGATCCACCTTGGGCAGGACAGGACCCTGACTGAGGCTGCACCCAGGGTGGACTAAGAATGGTCACAAAATGGCTGACCAGTTACGCGATCTTACATTTTTATCAGTTTTGGTCCATTTGCATGTTGGGGTTCAATTGTCCAATTGCAGCTTCAGGTTGTGAGGTCCCATCCTTCTTGTTTTCTCTCTTCAGTCCACTGTTGTTTATGCTGTTGGGCTGAAAGTTGTCCTTGGTCTTCAGCAAGAAAAGGATTTGTTTTGTCTACCTACTCTGTGAAGAGAGCTTACTGGCACTTAATTGAGGCTCAGAACTACATCCCTAGGCAGCACAGAATCTGAAAATATGAAAACTAAAGCTTAAGGCATCAATGTGAGGTTGTGTGTTTGTGCTGGGAGGTCTGAGGGCCAGCCACTCTCTGCAGAAGAGGGAGCTGGGACTGGGGGTGGCAGCGCATGTGGCTGGGGCGGAGACCATCTGACAGCAGTGCAGCTCCACTGCAACAAAGCAGGCCAGGATGGGGTGGAGGAAGTAGGAAGCTCCAGGCCCAGGTGATCTCTTGCTTTAAGAAGGCCCATATGAGAATTTCTGTGAATACCATTTACAGTCCTGTGTTGATAGTTTGCATAATTTCAGCAGTGAAATGAAGGGATGTATGGAAGTGTGTACACCTGACAGAACAAATACAAGCAGTTCAAGCCATGACAATGTTATCCTGTGGAGTACTTACGGCAGAAGCATCATTGCAAGTCAGGCAATGCTAATTATTCTGTAGTATCATGTGAAGTAAAATTAAACTCTTACACATAGAAGAAAAGCAAAAATATCTCTAAGATCAGATTTTAATTAATTAATGTATTCTGAATGCAGCATATAGACAAGTAAATTTATCTAATGGATTATGGTTTCATTTTTACTGTGAAGGTTGAAAAATATTGTTAAAACTGTAAAAATCTATTCTTTTTTTAGTATGAAATACAAAAACACCTTTAAAAATGTTTTTAGTCACTGCAGCTTTGTAAAATGTTAAATTTGCTGCAATACTCAGATTTCGTTTGAGTAGATGGTTGATAGCTAAGACAAGTACAGCTATGTCAGTTTTAGCTGTAGAGGCAAGTCATATAGGAAGTGTTCAGTGTACTTTGCTCACGAGACATTCAGGAATCGTGTGTCTTTGAAGCCAGGCAAGTAAGATGGCTTCATTATGCCATTTTTTATATTAAATACTTCTCCAGTTTTCATCACATTTTTATCATACAAGGATGTTTATGCCATGATGGAGGCGAACACTCTGCAGGCCAAGCACATGCAACTCCCTCTGAAGGAGTCTAAGTGGATCTACTTTCTGGGCTGATACAGCTGGCTTTGTGTGGTCAGCTGTGTAACAATGGGAATATTTAGTTGAATTCTTAAATATCTGCAGTTGATTCTTTGCTATACTCTTGCTGAATCTGTACAGATAAACTTACTTATGCAAATAACTTTTTCTGGGGGTACTATAGGAATTATGAAGGTACAGGAACAAGTAAAATGTGTCTTTTCTAACCTAAATGATTCTATGATTCTGTGCAAATGCATGCACTTGCAATTGTTTGTACAACAGTTCCTTTTCTTAGAAAATGTAATGAAAGATCCTTCTGTTAAACAGTTTCAAATCATGTTTCCATACAGATTTCAATGAAGCGGTTCCAGAAACAGAGAGACTGGACTCCAAAGCCCTGAAGACTCGAGCGCAGCTGTCAGTGAAGAACAAGCGGCAGAGGCCTTCCAGAACACGGCTGTACGATAGCATCAGTTCAACTGATGGGGAGGATAGCCTGGAACGAAAGGTGAGAAGGACTCTACCTGCTCTTTCAGGATTCCTATGGAGTGCTAAATTGCCCCTGTAAGTCATTTCATCCTCTGTCTTTATCCTTTCATTGTAGCACAGGCAGTATTTATTCCTCTGTGGGCAGTCTGCTGTGAATGTCCTTGAGTGATGTGCAAGTCTGGTCTCCTTTTGAGTCAGCAAAACTGTTTTTGTGATTCTGTTGTGTTTTAACTGGAATCCTGGTCTTTTTGATTTACATGTGCTTTATAATGCAGAGCGGGTCTTTTCATTTATGCAGGAGGTGAAAGGAGCTTGAATTGTGCATTTCTCTATTTGTTAATTTGTTACCACAATTGATACAATATTTGCTCATTGTTTTGTCCTAATCTGACTTCGTCTAAAAGCAAATACCAATAAACAACACTGTGTGTGGTATCAAAGGGTAATGCCTTGAACTGCTACAGCATTTCGTACAAATAGAAAGCTAAATAATGAATAAAAGAATTGCATGTTCAAAGTAAATCTTGCTCTGTTTGCTTACTAAGTGGTATAACCTGCTTTATAATCTCTTATACCAACAGCCATCACACAGTTACAGTAGTCCCATGCACATTTCAAAATCACCACTGCCCTTATGCATGAGAGCATCCTCACCAGCATCAGATTCTGGTGCTTCCTCCCTCTCCCCCGTGGCTAGCAGTGCAGCAATCTCACTTGACAACCTAACTGAAAACCAAGAAGAAGAACAGCACCACAAAGGAGGTGTCCTTTCCCTGTATGCTCGGGGAGACACTCCACTTTCCTCTCCTTCAAAATCTGGGCACAGCTCTGAAGCATCTCCTTTGCACCACCCAGCTGGCAGGAATATTTTACAGGATAAAGGTATTACTGTTTCTTTTACCGTAAATTGATGCATCATTTCGCTCACTTAACAGCAATCTACTTTATGACCTTTTGTTGCGCAGTAGTACCTTAGCAACTAGAAGGTCATCATCTTGTAATTTCTTTTGCCTAAATGGAAGTCAAAAATTTTACAATGGTCTTGTATGATGGTATAAGAAAAGGACAAAGTTTAAAATGGAATAGGGAACTGCTTACTTTCTTTTTTTTCTGGCTTTCTTGGAACTCACTGAAAAAAAAGGGGAAATTGCCTTTAAGAAAAATGATGTATAGTGGTTTTTTTAAAAAAAATGTTATTTGACCTTGGGACACCTCCATATTAGAAACATGCTTAACACAGGAAACTCACTCAAATAATGTGATTTTGGCACTGCTAGATGATTTTTTTGGAAAGTGCAGAAAGGAGTATAAAGCAAGAACAACAGACTGTAGCTTTTAATTGCTGATAGGGACAAAGTCTAGGTTTAATGAGAAGTTAGTGTCTGGAGATTTTTCGTTTACAGAAAAAAAAGTAATTTCTTGGGGAGATTGGCCTTATTGTTATTAATTTAATTCAGATTCTTGAAATGCTACACGGATAAAACAGGATGCAGTTGTATGTAGCTCAGGTACATGTCTCAGATACCAGTTTATTATAAGAATTAACAATATGATATGTCACAGAATACTGAGCAGTCCTTTTCAGATGCATTTCAAAGTCAGAATTAGCATTTGACACCACTTCAGCATTCTTAGCAACGCACCTTGCATTCTCAAACTGTCACATAAACTAAAATACATAATAAAAAATTGTTCATAAGTGAGGGCTGTAGGAGGAGGTCTAGATAGGTTCATAACAGACTTCAGCTTGTGTCTGAAAAGACTTGCTACTGATTTAAACCCTGGGGTTTTTTCATCTTTATACAGGGCTTTCACATAGGTTCATAAAAGACAACGTAATGAAACTTTACTGAGTTTAGGCTAGGTTAATATATTGCCATCATTTTTACATGAGTTCTGAAATTGCTAGTTGTAACTACGTTAAATTGTTAAGGATTCCAAATTAAATTCAATATTTGGGTTTTGCAAGTAAAAATAGGGGTGTGAGCATAAGATTGTGACTTTACAAACTCAGCTTGAATGTGTGATAGGTTTGTCAGGGAAGTCCTAAATTCTGCATTTCCAACTGATGTGTGAAAAATACCTTGATAAAAAAATTACTGGAGACGAACCTTGTAGTGCAAGGAATAGGGCATTGCATTCCACCCACTGTGTCACTCTTCCCATTTTAGGTTTGAAAAACAATCTCTGTCTAAATATTGCTGTCATGCTTTCCTCCTGTGACTCTTAAAAAAAACAGTGCTTTTGGGTCTGTCCAATTCTGCTGAATAATACATTAGAATTAACCAGAGCAATATAATTTCAAGTGGAAAAACTCATATTTATTAAGTCCTACAAAGAAAAGAAACATACTAGAGCAGTTGTTTGGCAACAAGTGTTGCAGCAATGCTATTTGAAATGATTGTTAATTTGGCTGTTAAATTCATACAGCTCAGAAAATAAAAAGAGGCATTGCATTTGTTTTTTGTGTTCAGGTGGAGTTTTTTAGAGATGGAAAGAGAGCTCCTCTGTGGCCACATACATGGCCATGGGTTAGTCTGTCTATAGCAGAAGTGAACATTAGCAAGCTCACATTTGTCTTTCCTTCTTTTTCTTACGAGATCGTGCAGTGTTGTGAGAAAGGCTGAAGTGGCATGAGATTAGTTTCATTGCAAAATGATGAGCTTATAACCGCAGCTTTATCATATCTGTGTGATTACTTTCTTCAGTTCTGCCTGGTTTGTGCAACAGCATCATCCTTTGCTAAGGCAGCGAGGTGACCGCAGTGGGCAGCGCTCACTGACGTGAGGCTGCTGCAAGAGCGTTGTGACCGTGGGCAGGGCACTGAGGTCTTGTGTCTCCCACACCCATCAGCCACACATTACTGCAGCTTTCAGCTGAGGGCTGGAGATGGTGGGTTAAACAGCTTCTGTATGATTTATTCTGAGGTACCAGCTTTCCCTTACCTTCTCTGAAGAACTGCAGGGAGCCAGGGAAGATGCACTGATCCAGGGTGGCCAAAGTCCCCTCCTGCCCAAGCAGGGCACCTGTGGCTCTGGTCACCTGTGGTTCTTGGTCACTGCCATGTGCAAGCATTGAGTACTTCCTGAATGCAAGACCCTGTAGATTCAGATCCACGCTGCCACTGAAGCTGGTTTTGGGACCTAGCCTGTCCATTCTCCACTATGTCCCATAGCCAGCACAAATATTTTCCTCAGCAAGTCATCATTATTTAAAGGGCCCTGGCTGGCTCCATTTGTGTGGGAGGGGGATCATAGGGATATAAGAGCTTGAACAGAAATTTGCTATTCCAAGTAGCTGCTGTGTATTCCAGCTGAGCTCTCCAGGCTATTTTTTTCCTACTACAGCAGCAAAACTTCCATCTACTAAATGCTTTAATTATTTGACCAACCCAAAACCACTGTACGTTGAAATTTCTTGATTTTCGTTAAGGAGTTTCTCAAAAAAACCCCACTACCTCTTGCCCTGAAGCCCCACTTGCCTGTGAATAGCTAGTGTGAAAATAAAATGTTGCAAGTTTTAATTCTTGTGACAATTCTGGCAGTGGTTAAATGAGAAGTTTGCGTTAAAGGTGAAAGAGGAACTGTGAGAGGAAACAGGAAAGAAGTATGCACAGTGTAGGGTTGATGCAGAGTGTGCATTGCCTAAAGTTCTCCTCTACCTCCTTGGGGAATAATTTCTTCTTCGGAGACTTCATCTTGCTCTTGTCATTTTTCTCATTACTTTCTTCTGTCTGCGTTTTTGGAATGAGATTGCTTGTTAGCTGTTCTTGAAATTTTTTTTTTTAACATAAGAACTTGTGTTGGTTGAAATAGTATGGCTTTAATGTGGGTATCACAAAAGGCTTATTTTCGTAGTTTTCAAAGGATTTAAGAACCAATTAATTGCACATTAATTTTTTTGCTCAGATGAAAACTTGGGTAGACATTATCTACAAATCAATGCACAAAATTCTATACACATAGTTGAATGTCCTGTGATAGTGCTGTGGTACTTTGGGTTAGTTTTGAAGGTTCGATTTAAGTCAGCAATACTTGGAGAAATCCACAAACCCAACAGTGCTTCCAGTTAAAAGTTGTGTATGTCTGAGGTCACATTGCAAAAGTCACCAAACCACAAGTGACATGAATGACTGACCTTCATTTGCTTCCTCTAGGGTATTAGGGAACACTCTTTATGGTCAAGAGTCACTGTGTCTGAATTTTTAAACTGCTGTGTGTTTTCTTTTAGCTTCCATATAGATTTCACAGGATGTTTGCCAGACTCAGGTTCATTGTTTTGGCTTTATAGGTTCTGCAGCCTGTTTCCTCTTTAGGATTTAATAGCTTTTGTAGAAGAGATCAAAAATTGATAGATGCCTCAGGGCAAATTTATTCACTAAGCCACTTTTAGGTTTCGGGGGAGGTTGTTGTTAGTTTTTTAAATCAGAATGGTTAGATTTTGGGTTACATGTTCAGTTCAACAAAGATTTTTGGGCTAAACTGATTAACTATTTCATAGTGTGTCCATCATGAAAGGTACCCTTGGCTCCAAAATTGAAAAAAGAATTTTAGTAGTCATTTTGGAAGTAAAGCATACATACCAAATGAACTCTGTAAAAAAGAAATGTAAGCCAACTACTGCTGAGTTTAAAAATGGACTCACTGGAATGTTTGCCTATAAATACTTTATTTAATTACATTTTTCGTTCAATTTATTACATATTCATTAAAACTCAATATTAACTTTTGATTTTCTTTAATTAAAATAATATTTTTGTGTATTTTTGAATTTTGAAGTTATTTATTTTTATTCCTGTTCACACCATCTTCCTAAAAATGAGAATTCCCCTAATTAAATGGTGTACTCACACACATGTACATGTTTGGGTATCTAATTACAAAAAGATACACTAAGTGTTCTGGATAGAAAGTACCAATTAAAATTAATAATGTACATTCTTCCATGTACAAATGTATCCTAGATGGTGCCACAAGTGCTCAGGCAGCAAGAACAGCTAGCCCTACTATAGGGCATACAGAAAAACTAAAGCGAAAACTTGCAGATCTTGGGTAAGCATTTTGTTATTTAAAATACTTTTTCTTCTTCATTAAAAGGATTGAAAATAAAATTTCAAAGATGTTTCCTGATGTTTTTAATATTCTTATAGGGCACCCTTGAGAAGGAGTTCAAGCAAGGGCAAGAAGCGGAAAGAGAAAGAAGCTTTTAGGGTGACCTATGGCAGTAGGTATGGGTGAGAGATGGAGGATGTGAGAAATTGTGTGCCAGAAACATTGGAAAAACCTAATCATCCTAGCTGGAATGAATATTAACAGATGGAATATTAACAGTCCCACTGACTGCATAAATAAGTGTTAAGCTTTGAGATAACCTGAGCTTACAAACCTAGATTCCTTGGCTCACAAAAGACTAACATGTAATCTAAAGATACTTGGAGGTTTATAATGTCATAGAATCATAGAATTTCTCAACCTGGCAGTGACTCACAAGGATCATCAAGTCCAACTTGATCATTGCTGCTGTTGCGTCCACTAATGGGATTTGCAGAAATAGATTTTCAGAGCAGCCCTACAAGATGCACCCAGTCAGTTAATAATATCCATGAACCAGAAACCTTGACACAATTCCACTTCTTTTTAAGCCTCCGGAGTGAGGTTGAGCAGCAGCTGTTCACTGCAGCTTTGCAGCACCCACACTAGGAATGCTTTCAGAAAGGTTTTTTTTCTGAAGATAAACATCTTAAGTTGAAAAATAGGAAAAATGCTGACTGCATGTCACATCAACAACTTCAGGCAAGGAATTGTGAATTCCTTGTGAGATCTGGTGAGATAACATCACCAGCATCAGAACTCTGAATAAATAAATGAATGTTCACAGTGACAGGAGGCAATCTTCTCTGCAAAAGTTAGCGTAGATTTTTACTGAAGGCCTCCCCTTATATACGCATGAGTCTGATGAGATCACAGCATGATGGTATGAAAGACAAAATAAAGTCAGGAGGGCTAAGCAAACTTAATATGTTCCAAAAGTCTAGAAAGGACATAGCAACTCAAGAACTCTGCACATAAAACAATGCAAAAAAAGCTACATGATAAAAGAGCTATTGGAAGAAAGAAAAATTTGAATGCTATTCAAAAAAACATTGTGGTGGAAAATCAGTATGTAGCCATTTGTGCAGTTCTACTGACAGTCTGGTATATGGAGACTCAGTGACAAGTACATTGTGTAGCTCCATAAAATCAGAAAAGCAAAAGAAACCTTCCTTACTCCCTGAGGCACACTGTGCTGAAGTGCAATGTTCTGTCTCAGCATACATTTTTACATTTGTATTCTGCAAATATCTGGCAGGATTCTCAGTGATCTTAGGCAGCAGTCATCACCTCTCTGCTGGTGTCAGAAAACCTGTCCCAGTGCGTCTGCTCGCAGCTGACATGGAGTCAATGATGCTCACTGCTGGGTTTCCCTAGCGACAGGGAGAGGTTTCTTAAAGCAAATCTCTGCACTTCATGTGGCTGTGAGGCAGCTAGTGCCCTTAGCAGGGTGTCAGACATCATGCAGCATTTAGATACCAGGCCACAGGGTGAGGGAAATGAATATATACTTGTTTGTAAGAATTTGAATGACCCTTATGCCAACACAGGATGTTGCAGATGTTTGTGAGGTCTCACAGGTGTCTTCCTTAGAGCAGTTCTCAGTGTAGAGATCAGTGACTTTTTAGTGCATGTG
>VYZR01039916.1:6706-17004 GCA_013400675.1 Oxylabes madagascariensis | reverse complement strand
CTTGAACAATATGTTTCTGAATTCAGTGCCCAGAACATTAATGGGGAGCATCTCCTTCAGCTGGATGGCAGTAGGCTCAAGGTAATTAACTGACTGGGCTTCAAGATTAACTATCGTATTTTTCGTCACTTTACATCACCTCAAAGGCAGTAAGAATTCATCCAGAACGCAGCAAATCCTTGTGCATGGAGTCATGATAGGCCAGAATAATAAACAGAAAGTATAAAGCCACAGCGACACTTTAAGAAATTCCCATATGCACTTGGATTCAGAAGCTTCAGAAATGCAAGGCATTTGTTCTGTGAAAATTCTTGGTGCATATAATGTACCCGTATTTGCATGTGCAAATCATACAGCAGTGTGTGAAAGTGGTATTTGCATGCACGTATTTCTCATCCAGCTCTGTTTTGTGAAAGGGCAATTCTNTTATATTGTGTCGTTTTCTTTCCTGCATATCCAGTTCACGCTCGTTGCTGTTGCCATGTGAAACAATCCCAGCCCCTCAGTTTGTTCTGTTCTTCTTGACAGCTAACAGATTTCATTTTTGTGTGGTGGTGTTTCCTTCCAAACTACTCTCTCTATTGAGCTCTGTGTGTTTGGTCACTTCAGTAACCAGCATGATGCCGAGGAGCATGTCCACTGCTTCACCTCTTCTGAATAGGATGGCCAGTCAAATATGCTTGGGGAACATTTCTTCAGCTGGGTAAAAGAAGTTGTGCTCTCTCTGATAAGATTTGACTTAACTTTCTAACTGGAAGTTCATCTTCTTTACGGTGTTTGGATGCTCAGTTCAGACAGCTGGAGTGAGTTTCATCTTGCGTCAGTACCTTTAAGCAACACTGCTCTGAAAACTGTTCAGTGACTTCTTATACACTGGAGATAAAGACAGGAGAGTCAATATTCTCCCTGGGTAAAGGACAGGAGGTGAAACTCTTTCTGTTAACTGTACAATGGTTAATCCAGGAAGGAGGCAAAGCCTTAAATGGTTATGTGGGTTTACACAGAAATCTGAGGATAACATTTATCCTTTAGATACCTGAGTGAGGATGGATTTCTAACTACAGCACAGCATATAAATCTGTATAAATTTTATTGTGCTCCCAGTGTGTAGGCAACTTCCTTATAGCACACTCTGCTTTGTTTTTCATGTGTTTCATACAGGAAACTGGGTTTNACATCAGAAATAGCAAGGGAATAATGGATTAACAGGATATGGGAGGCATAAGCATAAGCTGATACCATTGTAGTATGTTAGAACTAAATACAGTTTTGATGTATAAAGTATGCATTGTTTCTTGTAGAAAAAATATGAACCTACTTCAGTCAAAAATACCAGGATGGAGTTGCAGGAAGCTCCGTTATATTGACTGTCTTACACACANTGGCAGTAGGCTCAAGGTAATTAACTGACTGGGCTTCAAGATTAACTATCGTATTTTTCGTCACTTTACATCACCTCAAAGGCAGTAAGAATTCATCCAGAACGCAGCAAATCCTTGTGCATGGAGTCATGATAGGCCAGAATAATAAACAGAAAGTATAAAGCCACAGCGACACTTTAAGAAATTCCCATATGCACTTGGATTCAGAAGCTTCAGAAATGCAAGGCATTTGTTCTGTGAAAATTCTTGGTGCATATAATGTACCCGTATTTGCATGTGCAAATCATACAGCAGTGTGTGAAAGTGGTATTTGCATGCACGTATTTCTCATCCAGCTCTGTTTTGTGAAAGGGCAATTCTGAGAAGAGAGTGGATAGACATACATCAGAAATAGCAAGGGAATAATGGATTAACAGGATATGGGAGGCATAAGCATAAGCTGATACCATTGTAGTATGTTAGAACTAAATACAGTTTTGATGTATAAAGTATGCATTGTTTCTTGTAGAAAAAATATGAACCTACTTCAGTCAAAAATACCAGGATGGAGTTGCAGGAAGCTCAGTAGATCCAAAAGTCCAAGTTTGGTGTTACCCGTCTGAATTTTTTGGTGGCACTTTACTAACTATAAGTGTCTTAGAAGACTGCAGGTGAACTTTTGACTAAGACATAGCAGTGAGAGTTTGGAAGTCTTGTTCTATGTGGATTTAGATGATTTCAGTAAAATAGTTTATTTGCCTTGTTTGATCAATGAAATTAACATTGGTGGTGGCAATGAGGTCTCATTCTTTAATATTCCAGAAGTGGAAAGCATGAAGTGTAGTACGAAGCACATCAATGATGTATCTGAGTTTGTGACAGATGCACTTTGTTGTCACAGTCTTCTAAGGAGAATTATTACTAGAATATGAGAACAAAACGTGATAGATTAAACCTTAAGAAATTCTTTTAAATTTTGTTTTCCCCACGTCAGGCTCTTGGTATGACATCCTCCCAGGACAGAGCAATCATTAAAAGAAAGCTAAAGGAAATGAAAGCATCCTTGGAGAAGGTTCGCAAAGCTCAAGAGAAAATGGAAAAGCAAAGGGAAAAGCTTCGAAAGAAGGAGCAAGAGCAGCTGCAGAGGAGATCAAGGAAAACAGACAAGTGTTCCTCAGATGCAACAGAGGGCACTAATGAGCAGTGATAAGCAGAAGTGCTGCTGTGTTAGGCAAGTGGAGGCATGTCAAGGAAAGAGAAACTCANGTAAGCATTGTGAGAATAAGCTTTGTGCTGTGCTATTATGAAGATGGTATTGGAAAAACAATTACCAAACTTGAGTCTGCTGTAGATTTTCAGTTTTTACAGAAGTGCACTTTAAGAAGAGGAAGATGAATGATTCTGGTAAAACTAAATTCAGTACATTGCTGTTAAGGTCAATGCTGCCATGGAGGTGATAGTTACTTAATCCAAAGTTCCCATGTTGTAACTGTTTTGATTGATATATTTAAAGAATATCCAACCAAAACCTGAATTTTTGGGCTTTGGCTGTAGAATGTTTTGATGGCTTAGCAGTNAACTTTGCATCACCATCTTAAACAATTTCTGGGTTTGCACAGCTAGATGAAGACTGCCACTTGCAGGCTGCTCGAGTGGGAAGTGACGTTTCTCAATCGTACACAATTAGCTTTGACTGTAGAGCAGTCAGCTCACACCTGCAGCTCCTCGTTGTGGAGATCTGCCCATTGTCTGTCCATTCCTTTGAAGCAATACTGATAGTTCAGTACTGCCGTTGAGGCAGTAACACCATACACTGCTTCTGTCACAGGCAAAACTAAATTCAGTACATTGCTGTTAAGGTCAATGCTGCCATGGAGGTGATAGTTACTTAATCCAAAGTTCTCATGTTGTAACTGTTTTGATTGATATATTTAAAGAATATCCAACCAAAACCTGAATTTTTGGGCTTTGGCTGTAGAATGTTTTGATGGCTTAGCAGTGGTCATACATCAGGGATTTCTGGGGTGTGTGAGGCCGTGGATGAAGCCTGCTGTGTAGTTTTGCCTGTGACAGAAGCAGTGTATGGTGTTACTGCCTCAACGGCAGTACTGAACTATCAGTATTGCTTCAAAGGAATGGACAGACAATGGGCAGATCTCCACAACGAGGAGCTGCAGGTGTGAGCTGACTGCTCTACAGTCAAAGCTAATTGTGTACGATTGAGAAACGTCACTTCCCACTCGAGCAGCCTGCAAGTGGCAGTCTTCATCTAGCTGTGCAAACCCAGAAATTGTTTAAGATGGTGATGCAAAGTTAGAATCTTGAACTTAAAAATGTGCCAGCCTAGAATAGAGAATTCCTCTGAAGAAAATGTATATTTTAGTTTGGCTTGGCTTCTCTTCTGCTCTGTACTTTATGGCATTCAGATTTCTATCTGCTAAGTTCTCTGAAGCTCAGATTTGGAACACTTAGGATGCACTGTTAATAGTTACATTTCTTTTGATCCTAATAATGTCTTTGACATGTAAAATGGTCTGTAAACTGAGAGAGCCTAGTTCATTCAAAATTAATACACAACAGATCTACTTAGCATTAGCTTTCTTTTTCCTTCCAAATCCAATTTCTACAAGTTTTTGATGTATATTTTATTCAGATCTAAAATTGAAATTGCCATAAAAAATACTTGCTGATATTTCTAAAGGCTTGTGATACTTTTCTTGAGATAAACCACCAGCAGCAAAATACACCTGCTAACAAAAATTACACATTGCAGTAAATCCTTCTGTGTTCTTTCATAGGAGAAAAAATTTACAAATGTTTAACAGCCTCATAAAACTAGCATTCTTAGAGTAAGAGAAGTTACCTGGAAGAAACTGGAAATTTAATATTTTAAATACAATGTTGATAAATACATTAGATGAAGATTTTCTTTTTAAGTTGTGTTTACATTGTAGTAATGTTTAAGTGGTTGTATATAATAATGTAAGGTGGTGTCTCTGTTTTATGTTCTTTTTTTATTTAGAAACCAGAGCAGACTGCTTGGCATTATATATTGAGTTTTCATTCTTGCTTCTTAGAATGGTGCCTGGTTAATCTCTTTGTAAATCACATTCTTACTCTGCAGAATAACTAAATCAACTTAAGTCCTTTAAGTATTCAGGGGATTTTTACTGCTTTGTGATAATGATATTTTGTTATTCTCAGACTAAAAACATCAACAAAAATCTAACTCAAAAAAACCTAGTGGCTTGCATTGAAATTAAAACCATTAAAATGCATTTTGATCAATGTGTGAAAACTAAGGAAATGGAACAAAGACAAGAGTTTTGCTGTTCTTTCTGTGATAAAAGATTTATGTGGTTCCTTTTATGAAATATGGCAACTCAATCTTGGGAAGCATAGAAATGTCACCAGATAACAGACGTGAAGCACAGTTTGAAACTTTTCTTGCTGTTCTATAGGACCTTTAAAGTTGGGTTGCAATTTTTTTTTCCCTTGTATTCTACTATGATTTATAAGAAACAAAACATGGATGTCTCATCATTCTTAAGTTAAACTTGCTATAAACCAGTACTAAGTCAGACTAATGTGGGGCTAAATGTAACAAGAAGAAACAAATTCTCTGTGCTAAATGGCTGGACTTTCTTTCATGAGCCTTTCTCATGGTTTGGCTCACCTGCAGGCATCATGTCGCCTACATTGTGTATTTATTTGTGGAGCTAAGCTGTTTTTATTAGGCTGACCTGCCTGGCCACCGCTGAACTGCTGTGCAGGCAATGTGGTGTTTCCACCCCTCAAGACATGTGCTTATGTCATCGTTACACCTGAGTGACTGCAGCAGGCTGGCCCAAGTTATTTTCTCCCTGGTAGGGGTGGTAGGCCAGTTCTGTAAACTCTAGTTCTGCTCATTGCTGCAATATTGCAAGTTGTGAATATATAGAGCCTCTAAAAAGGCGAAGAACGGAGAGTTAGGAGAAAGTGGAAGTCTCAAAAGTAGAAAATTAAATATACAACACTGCAGGTTACTTTAGTCCTAAAAACCCTCGTGCTTATACTGAGATTGTGAGGGGAGCAGTGGCTCCTTGTTCTGTTCAAATCAGCCAAACATGCTATATTGATCACTTCCAGCTTGTGTCTTCCCATTTCTTCACGGATGGGTTGCTGCACCCATGCAGCTTCCTGTTAAAACTCCCTGTTGGGTTTCAGTGTGCCCAAGGAGACCAGGGCCAAGGGGTGAGGAAGGAGCTGTACCTCTTCACTGCAATGCACGGAGAGTTGCCCACTGTCTGCATTTCACCCATTGCCCTCAGCAGGTCCTGCTGGGAGTTGCTGGGAGTGGAGCCTGTTCAAGATCATGGGTTAGAATTGCACAGTGGAACAGAAGCCCCTAATAAAAAGCTGAATGGCGTTAGATGTTTGTATTTCAGTGTATACAAATACTTTCGTATTTTTTCAGCTTCTCAAAATTTTTTTTCAATGGCATTTCCTTTGCTATGACTGTAGTCTGCTGCAGGGATACCGCAGGAATTGAGCTTTTACTAGAATTATTGAGCAGCTTTACTCTAAAACTTGCCAGCCCTTAGCTGGCTAGTCAGCTGGCAATGTCATTGACATTCAGTGCTTGACACTTGAGATCAGGGTTCCTTACATTATTGCTTCCATCAAAGCCTCCTGTCCTCCTGAGCTGCTACACCTTCACCTCCTGGCTCATGGACTGGTAAGAGGTGGGCAGTGTCATTTGTGAGAATGAATTGTGTTCCAACAGAAAAAACAGAAAGAAATGCCACTCTTGCACATAATGCAGAATACTGTTCTACAGTAGTATGGAAGAGGATCATCGTGTAGATGGATATCAGTGTTCTAGCAAGGAAACACGATTTTTTGTGGGTTTAACCCCAACTTTGATTTTTATTGTAGCACTTTCAGCAGTTAATTTCTGAGCAGGATGACAGGTGAAATCCAAGGAGAGTTGCCCACTCAGTAGAGGGGAGCTTGGGTCATCTGCAAATATCACAGTCCCTTTTGTTAACCTCCCTGTGGAATTTACTGGACTTCTTTCTCTACCTGTGAAACTGATTTTTCAAAGCTGTAATACCTTAGTCATGACATTGAGCCCTCCAAACCCTCAATAGAAAATGAGCTTTCAGATACTAACCAGCTGTACCAACTGGTCCTTTTGCTTTTAGCATTAAGTAATGATTTTTAAAATGCACATCTTACAGGAAGGTTTAGTGGTAGTGCCTTGGGCTGCCTGTTTCTTTGGGAAGTGTGGATTGTGTTAAGAATAAGCTATAGGGTTTGTGAAACCTGCTGAGTTAGGCAGGTCTCGTCTTCCAGAGAGATTAGGAGGGCTCACAGCTCATGAGATCAGATCCAACCCATGTAACCCAGGAGCTTGGGGCTCCTGCTGGGTTTCCATTGGGAGCTTTGCCACTGCCACCAGTGGAAGTGGATTTGGGCCCTGTGCAGAAGTGTCTGAAGGAAAGGGGGATCTCAGGGCACCAGACATAAGGAGTAACCAGCCCATTTGGAAGTGAAGAGTGAACGTCTTCTGACTCTATACTTTCCCATACACATTCACTCAACAACTGTTTCATATTTCCCAGTCACGTTGCAACGGTATCTCACTGGTCACTGACAAGTGTTACACATATTGCTAGAAGACCAGGCAGCTAAAAGACTAAAATGCACTGTGCTTACTGTAAAAATTGGCTTCTTACATCGTTTCTTTTTATATGGTTAAAGAAATAGTTGTGCTTCAGATTTTTTCCTTTTTCTGTTCTTTTTTTAAAGAGGTCAAATGTATACGAAATGCATGTTATCCTGAACTTTTTTGTTTGTACATCTTGGTGTCTGATCACCTGCATGAAGGACACAGTAGTGCCATGTCTGAGCTTGTTCTCTTGTGCTTGGTTGATATGAACTTCTCTAGATTGTTGAGTTTTCCCCAAGATAACTTTGTTTACTATTTAGTTATTGGGAGACATCAAAAGAAAACATCAAGGTGGCCCTTTGTTTTCTTACAGTTGAAATACGAACAACAAAGCCTTGTGGTTTAAAGTTAATTTGTTAGTGTAAATAAATTTCTTGCCAATGAGTATTATTGTTGTTAGACAACGAATGCAATAAAATGAGAAATCCTGGATCTTTATTAGAATTTGTAATGAGTTCTCACTTTTCTGTCCTTTTCTTGGTCATTCCAGAAGAAATAATAAATGTTGAGGACAACCAGACAGCTGCATGAGTCAGGCTAGGGGGTCAGGGGAATATCTACCTTGCCCTGCTTGTTTTTTGCTTCCTTCTGCTCAGCCAAAGATTATTTTGATCCCAGCTCTTGGCCAAATTGGCATGATTCACAAGGCTCCAAGTGGGTCTCATTTGCACTCTGTAACTATGTAGAAATAAGTAAAAAAAAAAAAAAAAGGTCTTTTTTCTTCATATGCAGATGAATTGTGGCATGCAGTCCTTTGCTACAGGTTGATGTAAAAATACACACGTTGATGCTGGTCAGTATTTGTGTGTTTAAAAGATCTGGATTGGTTTTGTTACATAAAAACATTTTACACTCAAGGGTAGGTTAGTTATAATGGGCATTTTATACATTCAAAGTACTGCAGTTCTTTTACTGAACGTGTTTAATATGTCTTTTATTTATTTGATTCTTGAAAAGCATTAAGTTAGGGAAAATCGAAGGGCATAGACTGTGCAATTTGTGTAGTCATTTCGGTGGATTTACATCTGACAGAATCTAGGCCAAATAACTGTGCACTTAATCTGTCTAACCCAGTTTGTGTTTCCCAATGACTGAATCATAAATCTTACCTTCCACTAATACGGCCACCGGCTGCAAGAAGATAAAAAGAATCCTCAATTCATAAAATTATTATCTTAATTAAAATAGATACAGTAAGAGGCTTCGGTTCCACAACTGACCATGTACAATGTGTCTGCTCAGCAGCTCCCTAGGCCTGGAGCCATCTATATATACGTCTTTCTTGTTTGTGCAAGTTGTCTCAGATAGCTGCAGCTGGGTTTTGGAAATGCCCAGAGCTGCTCCAGTCTCTACAGCATGTTAAGGATGATGGGTTATGCCCTCCTTGGGCTTGCAAACTGGGAGGCCAGGCTTGAGCTGCATCTCCCACCACTGCTGTTTCTGCATTGGGGCTGCCAGGAGGTTGAAGCTGTACCCCAGCATGGCTCTTGCTGCACGACACCAGCTTGCTGTCTGTGTCCTGCCCAGCACCACCTGAACACTGGTGGCCTGGCTCCAACTCCCACCTCTGCACTGCAACGCTGGGATACCTGTGGAGGAGGTTGGCATGGGCTTGCTGCCCTCTCGCCTCAGGTCAAAATGTTGTTGTCAGTAACAGCAGATAGCTATGATGTCTCTCCTCTCAAATGCTGTAGGAAAAGACAAGGCCCCTTGCCTGCCCATGGTTCAGTCTGTAGGCAGATCAACGGGAAAATCTTCAGCACGGGAGTAGTTTAGAACAGAAAAAAAGCCAGTGATGAGGGAAGACAGTCTTGATTTTCTGAAAGGCCAAAACCAATTAAAAAATAGAAGTTTGACAAGAGCCAATAACATGTAGATTTCCTCATCTGAAGATGTTTTAAGCAACAGTAAAATATGAAAATAATGTTTTGATGAGTTACTTCTGCACTGCTGAGGGAAGTGGCTGTGGCAGGCCTGTAAATCCAGGACCCGCAGAGTGACTGACTGGCATTTCAGCTGTGTCACTGCCACTGATCCATGATGTAGCTCTTTAGAACGTAGCACTTCAGGACAAAAAGTGGCACAATCCTAGAATAATCACTTTAGATTGGCTAGTGCAAGCCACCAAAGGCTAATCACAAATGAGTGAATAGCCCAACCTCTCCTTACTGTGAGAACTTCCTTCAGAGTGGTTCTTTCACCTTGGGCTCTGGAAATGACTTCTGTTCTTCAAGGCTGAAAATGGATTACAAGTTCCTGTAAGAAGTACACCACTTAGGAGGGAAGCTGGAAGTGTCCTGCAGAGAGAGAAGTTACTAAGGAAGGAGCGGGAAAGCCAGAGTTAGGTAATGCCAAAGTACAGCAAAGGGATGAGACAAAAGCTGCCCTCATTCAGGGCTGGCTCTGCTCTGTAGAAGGGCTGCACGCCATGGGCAGCAAAAGACTCAGAACTGTGATCCAAACAGATGAGTCCTTGTCACCAAAGCCTTCATGGGCAGGCAGTGAAGCCTGGGCAGTGCTCAAGTCCCCAGATCAACTGAGCATTTTGGAGAGGAGCTGTAAGCACAGTTTGTGCACAGATCTGCTAATGCAGGGCTGCCCCCAGAGACAAGTCAATTAGCTGTGTGATTACCTGACACCCAAGTCTGCCCCTGCAGCCATCACTGGCCCCTGCCGCACGTGCTGTTTGGATACAAAACATCACAAATACCAGGGACCACTGTTGGTGCATGGGTATGGATGAGCTGTCTGCTGTGGCAGCAGAGGGAAGCTGCTGGCATTTGGAAGGGCCACATGCCACTGGCTGTTCTTCAGCCTCACTCAGCTTCTTGTGCCCAGGGACATGCCAGTGTCTGTGCCAGCGAGCCAGAGGCAGCGTGGGGATGGGGTGGAGCAGAGGCTTTCTGGGGCAGGAGGTGATGGGGCAAGACCCACAGCCCACACAGCTGCGCAGAGGAAGTCGGATGACCCCATCCTTCCCATACAGCAACACAGCCCCAGCCACAAGCCCTGGCACTGACTTCCTGTTCATTACAGCTCTCCCTTTTGCTCAGGAAAGGAGCAGTAACTCTTTTCCTACCAGTGGGTGAAAGCCATTAGGCTTATTAGAAGGGTGCAGAAGCCAAGAGGTGTCAGTACACACATTTACTGTTCAGGGCCACTGCTCACCCAAACCTCAGCCTGCAGTACTGCCTCTTCTCAGCCAGAACAGCAAAACACAGACA
>VYZR01039913.1:3575-15675 GCA_013400675.1 Oxylabes madagascariensis | reverse complement strand
AAATTTAGTTTTAATAGAGCATTGTGATCAGTTCAGCAACTATTTCTGTATAGTGATTGGTAAAATCTCCCTGAATTCATTCATGTTTGGAAGTAGAACTTACTTTAAAGAAAGCCTTTGTTTTAAGCAGAAGAAAATTCTGGTGGTGAAGAACCTTTTATTTGTGGAAAGATAATTGTTGTTGTTGGCTAAATAATGTCATTGTTATTTCCAGTCTCAACCTGTANACTTAGCAAAAAAAACCCCAAACAGTTATGGTACTTCTCCCCACCCTGCCCCATTCCTATAAATGTTTACGTCTATTGCAGAATCTTGCGAAAATACTGCTTTAAGTTCTGCTTTAAGATTTTTGACACACATTAAAACTGAAATGTCTTAGTGCATTTGAGGACTGGGATTATGATTTTACAGATTTAAATGAGTTACATTTTCCAAGAGTGCTGTTGTCTTAGATCTGAATCTTAATTACTCCATATATATTGTTTTCAATTTAATACTGCCTTCCTAAATGAAATGATTTTCTCCTTATCTTCCTCTTTCAAGTTAGAGAAGAATGTAATGTATATCTTAACCTCTAAGTGGTGTTTCTCTCTTGGCTTGATATGTCACCATGCATTTCTTTCAGTGTTTCTGAATATTTTAAAATTTCCCCTTTCAAATCAACACTGTTGCCTCTGTTATTAATTGATGTGCCAATGAGTGAAGGTCCATTCTCTGACCACTCATTCTATTTGCTTCTTTATAGAATTAAAGAATATAAATTTCCTAGCAAAGCAGATATAGTTTTGATATCCATGACTTAGAATTTGCTTGTTGTGCAAAATGATAATGCTGGTTTAGTACAAAGTGAATCCAAAATGCGTGCCCTCTGTGTATTTTTAACTGGGCTGATGGTTACAATGTGTTTTCATTGTGCGTTTCAGAATTGACAGATGGGACTGTTTACTCTGTCTGCTTGTACTGATTTGCACGTGTAGGCTGCAATAATACAAGCTGGTTTTGCATTCTTGAACTTGCTAGTTGATGCCAGCATCAGCAATGCAGTTTTTTTACTGCCGTTGGATTTGTATTGGATGCATAATAAATCAATCAAAAGAGTGTTTAACAATTTTGCATTAAAATAATGCATAGTATTTGAAGCATAATTCTTTGTATAGACTTTTTTCACACTTTGTTTTGTATGTGTCTCCTTAGGATGGATCAGATCTCAGTGCCAGCCAGCGAGCATATGCTCCAGAACAGTTAAAAAAGCAAGAAAATCTTACAATTGATACTCAGTACTATCTGTCACAGCAAATACATCCAGTAGTTGCTAGAATATGTGAGCCCATAGAGGGAATTGACTCTGTTCTTATTGCAACATGGTTAGGTAAGTATTCTAATTCAGTTTATTTAAAGAATTGCAAGATCCAAAGTGAGAGGTTTTAATGTATGTTTCTCAACAGAAATGCTTCCCCCCATATCAGTCTTTTTGCACTGAACAATAGCTTGTGTTACACAGCCTGTAGAAAGCAGCGTGGATTCTAAATGTATTTATCACTTCTGCAGAATAGTGTTTTTTCAGAAGGTGATCACGAACGTGAATTTAATCTTACAATTCTTGTTCAGAGTTGCAAAAATCTGCTTTTCAGAAACGACAGTACTATTGCATGTTTTTGAGATTTTCTTAAGTTACTGAAGGGGTTCTGGGGTGTACATCTGAACAAACATTTTTCCAGAGAGAAATGCTGGCATCTCTGGCATCTTCTCAGGCAAAAAAAAACCACTCATAATTTCAATGAGAGAATACAAATTTTTACTAGGAGGTAAGTGAAGACTTGATTGCTAGGAGTGACTTATTGAATAATAGAAACATGAAATCTCAGTAACAGTTTTAACTGCTTGATGTGAAGAAATTAAGTGATCCCAAAACCAAGAAGTGCTGTTAAAAAAATATAACTACTGTTAGTGATCCAGGAAATCAACAGTTTTAATTCAAATGAGCAACAGGGAATTGCTCTTGTTAGAGTTGTTTGTCCTTTTAAAAGGTGTCTAATAATTAGAATTAGAGGTTTTTCTGCCCAACTGTGATTGCCTCTTTCTTCTCCATTCCCTAGACTTCTTACCTAGAAAAAACTGAAAGGTTGAAAATTTGTTAACAGTTCTGTTGGGTCTCTCTTCCTGAAAATACTGTGCTCTATGTGTATATTCCTTTTAGTGTTGTTTCCTCCCCAGAAGTGATTAACCAACAGACTTGACTGATCCACTTGATAAACAGAGATTTAGTGATTTGTATCCCACATGTGGTTCATTATTTTTAAAACTGCTGCTGAAGGACATGAAAAAGTTGTTAGTTTAGCTGGCTATGAAATTCTTGACAAGACTGCCTTTTCTCTAGGAGAACTTCTTAGAGAGTTGCACTGTGTCAGTTTAATAATCTGTTTGTGCTATGCCCATGTCTACAGGAAGTTCAGACCTGCAGAAATTGCTTTGTTCAGAATATTGGAACGCTCAAAGGAAGAGCTAATCATCAGCATTTTGTGTTTAGGTAAAGGAGGCCAAGATCCTGGATTTGACCAGTTAAAAATCCCCTGGTAGCAGGTTGCCTCGGGACCCTTTGCCTGTGTAACTGCATCTCTGTAGCTCCCCTAGTACCAGCTGGTTAGCCTGGAAATTGTACTTGGAATGTGTGCAAGAAAGGTCCTGCCTTGTTGTTCCTCAGGAAGGGGGATGATAGCCATGAAGGATCTTAATCTCCCAAGAAAATCCTTGTACCATGCAGCTTTTTCCATCTCCGAGTTGCTGAGAAGGGGTTGAAGACAGGAATTCTGCTTTCTCTGAGTCAGCAAAGGTGTTTCTTTCAGGCGTTTGATGTTGCCGTGTGTCCTCAGCAGCTCTCATGCTTTGAGAAGGTGTCAGCCCTGCTCCACACATGCAGGCTGACCACACAAATCATCGTGTTTATTATGTGGCAAGGCCTTGGTATCCAACTTTCCCTTGATGTCAGAGTCCACTGTGTGGTATGCCTGACTGAAAAGGTCAAGCACTCTTGGTTAGGTTGAAGGAGTTTAAAATAGGCAGCAAAGTTGTACTTCATTTAGGTAAAAGACAGGAATGATTTCTGAAGCTAGATTATTTTATTTGGCCAAGATCGTTAGTCTTGTAGAGCTGAGCTCAAATTCAGAGCTTTTATTCACAACAGGTTAGATTTTCAGAGAAAACAGGTTCCCTTCAGAAACCTAAACTACCCAGATCTTAAGAACTCTGTGCCACTTGATAACACCTACAGTTTGTAAATGCCTGTGCTGCTTTTTGCACTGTAGTACGTTCCAGATGAATATTTCTTTTATGGTCTGTAATAGCATCATGCAGCTGAGAGTTTATTAATAGTCCACAATTGTCAGTCTGAAAACCTGTATGTATCTATTACAGTCTTAGATCTGAAGTATGTTCAGTTTGACCTTGATGTACAGTCAAAATTTTATCACCTTCCCTAGCTTTGTTTTCTTGGGGAAGCTTAAATTGAGCTTGGAGGGTAAAGTCAGGTCTTTTTCAAGACTTCTGATCTGCTTAGGTTTTCATATACAGCACTTGATCAGAGCAGTACATAAGTCACTGCAAGCTGAAGTTATCTTACATGCTTTTTTTCAATGGTACTGGAGGCATAGTCAAGTGTTTCTCTTTCATAAAAATCAAAAATCCTTTGTAAGGATACAAAAGAGTACAAGATACTTGAGTCCAGCTTGCTAAAACAAGCAAATATGGAAACTGTTTACTGATCTGTGATGCTAAGTTGGGCTTTTTTACTTAGTATTTTCATCATGATGTACATCCAAATTCCCATTGTTTTTCCCATATTGTTGCAAAAAGGCACATTTTCCCATTCTGAAGGATATGTAAGCATCGTATCTATGGACCAAAACCCTGTTGCATTCTCATTGTGTGTGTCTTCCTCCACTAATCAGATTTATTGTGTTACGTAGAATATGTGTCTGTATAGGGAGAGTGGTTGTAGAAGAAAGATCTTGGCTGCATGTTTTACAGAATCTACAATAATGCATGTTTATAAGGTGAATGTTTCCTATCACCCTGCTACTCTGAGTAGATAAAATTGAACTCTGCTAGGGAAGCTTGGCTCACATCAAAGTGCTGAAAAGTATTTTGTTCTCTCTGTGCTCAAAGCAAGTAATTTTAAATTATTTTAGACACTGAAGAACAGGAGCAAATAATACAACTTAAAAATTGCGAGAACCCCTTAAATATCTTGATTTGCTATGGAATCAAGTTGAAAACCACCTTCTGTTTGGGGGCATTGTAGGAGGTCTGCCTAGTGTTTGAGAGGTGGAAGTTCATTGCTGCGAAAAACGAGAACCTCATGGTCATACTCCTGCATTCACTCTCTTTGTCTTGAAGTTTCTGAGGAAATGTAGTGAGAAGATGAGGATTGTCTCAGTTTGTAAAACTAAATAAAGTGTCCAATCTAATCAGTTACATCATTTAATAAATCTGGTCTTCCTCAATCTCGGAGACCTTACTTCATCCTTAATATATCTAGCTTTTAAACTGGAAGAACTGTATGGCGCAGCAATTCTCTTGCTGTATTTCAAATAAGGATTTTTTTGTTAATACATAAGTTAAGTACTGCTACTTGTCTCGAAGAAAAGTTGCATCTTATTTCTGTGTTCTCAGAAATAAGCAGACATTACGGAAGCAGAGTTCTTCAACCACGGGACTTTTGTAGCTGTTACTACATGGTATTATTTGCTTCAAATGATGGAAGTTGATGACTGCTGTCCTAGACAGTCATGATGTTCTGAAAGAGGTGTGTTCTGCTGCCTTGCAGAGGGATGTGCTCTGCAGATTGCTTCCATTGGGCATTGTTTAGAAAGGCTGGCTGCTTTTAGGGAGTAATTCTGGGTCCTGATGAGGTTTGTTCTTAGGAGTACTTCCCAGTACTGCTCCCTGCTTTGATGCAGCGTCTATGTGTCAGCTGCATCTTGTAAGGAAACCCACCAGCACCAAATATATTGGCCTTTTTTTATTGTCTTTTTTAAAAAATTATTATAAGAGAATCATTTAGGTGTCTTTAATACAGTGTGTAGCAGCTGCTCAGGCAGACTCAACAGACAGAAACCAGGATGGTTTTGCTCTCCTTGTGGCATGCAGAATTTACCTCAGGTTTTGACTTTTTTAGGGAGTGAAGTGAAAGAACAGTGATGAAAATGAAGATTAAAGTCATGATGAGACTTGATGACCATAACTAACCCTAGAGCGTGTCAACTTTGTTGTTTGTGGTCTGGCTGGGTGTTCCGCTCCAGACCTGCTCAGAACCTGAGAATCGTTATAAAGCGCGTTGGGCGCTCTGAATGAATAACGGAAAGAGTAAAAAACACGAATGAACAAAAGAAACAAGGCTAAAGATGAATGAATAAAAGAAGCAATACCGATGTGAACGTACAAACGAGCAGGCCGGGCGGGCGGGCGGCCCCGCGGGCCCCGCTGCAGTGCGCGGCGCCGGCCGCGTGGTGGCAGCACCGGCTGGCGATTCCCGCCCTCCTGCGCGGCTCTGTGGGGAAAGGTGCGGGCGGAACTCCCGCGGCCCCCGGGCACCTGCGGCTGGAATACAGCCTCGGGAAAAACCTCGGGAACAGCCTTGGGTACAGCCCCGGGAAAACCTTGGGCACAGCCCCCGAGCACAGCCCCGGCCCCCTCACGGCTGCCCGGCGGCCGCGGCGCTCCTGTGCCCGCGGGAGTGAGGGCGAAGCAAGGGCGCCGGCGATCCGCGCAAATGTTGCTTTCAAAACGCTGCCTTTGCTAAAAATCTCTGCCCCTTTTTTCAGGTTCTTGAGTGACCCGCTTTGTTCGCGGGTTAGTAGTGGTTTTAGTGTTTGTGTTAAATAATTCAGGAGCGCGTCCCCCGAACTTACTTGTGTTAATTAGTTGGGTCACGCTGCTTTCATCAGCATGTTTGTAATGTCGCAGTGCTTTAAAGTCCTGCATCCAGCCTCGTAGTTTTGGTGAGGTGATAAAGCTTTACCTCCGGTGCAGGTAATTTAATGATAGCCCTGAAGACTTTTTCCTGTCACAATCCCTTTGATTTTTATTTTTTCTTGATGTCATGAGGGTTAAAAAAAAAAGGAGTTCAAAATTCACAGATTAGTCTCATCCTATTGATTTAAAAATTACCAAAATCACATATTATTTTTTTTTTCCGCCACCCAATTAGATGGTCCTTGTTTTGTGTATCGAGTAAAATAATGTGACCGGTGTGACCTGGTCCGTGAGGATGCCAGTAAGGGTGCTGAAATGGATTAACTGAACCAACTAACTATTCCTGAAAGGAGATAATAGATAAAATAGTTCCCAATTCCACAAGATTATTAAGGTAGCCGTGTTCTTTAAAAGCCTGATTTGTAGTCCCTTTTATTTCACTATGGCTGTTTGCAGACCAAACTCTAGATGTATGCTCAGTTCAGCACAATATTTTTTTGTTGTTTTTTTTTCCAGGCAAAACAGCTGAGAAAGTTCAGAGATAAGTGTGACTCAAATTCTCACAATGAATTTTTTTTTTCCTGTTAAATTAATANTTTATTTTCCTATGGGTGTTTGCAGACCAAACTCTAGATGTATGCTCAGTTCAGCACAATATTTTTTTTTTGTTTTTTTTTTTTTTCCAGGCAAAACAGCTGAGAAAGTTCAGAGATAAGTGTGACTCAAATTCTCACAATGAATTTTTTTTTTCCTGTTAAATTAATATTAAATGACCAATATTTACTGTCACTGTTTTTAACTCAGTGTTGGAAAACTGCAGTCGTCTGAAGACCAGAATTTGTCGCCTTTTATCTTTTAGTGAGCTACTTTGCTCCGTATTTGTCTTTGTGGAAACAACTAAAGATTTCTAGCTGAACTGTAAAGGTATCTGTATCAGAAAGTTGGAATGATGTTTTTTCATTCCACTTCTGAACTCACAGTAAACTGAGAATTTTTGTTTTCACAATTGCTATCTTAGATCCAACCTACTGCATACTTGATTTTTTGCAAAATCTGAATACTGAGCTCCAGTTCCCTTTCTAAACCTTCTATCTACTACCTGTGTGCTACAGATATATCACCAACCCTTTTATTAAAACAAACAACACAACAAAACACCAAAACAAACCAACCAAACAAAAAACCCCAACAAACTAAAAACCTCCCACAGTCTTTCTGGGGAAATACCATGTGTATTAAAGTGTAAAATATGGTATTAGCAGTGTATTTTGCTTTGTATGCTTTTTCTTTAAATGAATAGTGGAGAATTGTGTTAAAAGTTTAGAAACCTCCTGGAGGTGAATTGTTGCCTTTATGCATTGACATTTTTTTCTTTTGACAAAATTGGGATGATTGAATAAATTTTAGTGAAACCCATACTCTATCAAGAACCAAATAAACTTATTTGGCAATGAAATTTTTCTTTGTGCTTGAATTTAAGACTGCAACATAAAAATTCAGAATAGTGGTGTTAAAGTCAGACATACCAAATCTTTTATGTAAAGACAATCTATATCTGATTGTATAGCATAAGTGTTTTAGAAGTGCAACAATATTTGTGTAGTTTCACTAAATACTGTTCCTAACCATTGTCTAAGTATCACGGTACAATTGTAATAAGGTGAAGCTTCACTTTCTGTTCGTAATCTTTGTTACATTTCTTATAGGAATTATTGCATTTTTTTACTGAAATTTGTACAGGATATGATTTAATACATGGCTATCTGTTACTTGGCTTAATGTCTGTTTGAAATATTTTTTAAAGTGCTTCTCTGATCTTTTTGTTTTACTACTAAATGAGTTTTCTGAAGGTTTTCTCCTACATGCTCATTCGATTCAGGTTTTTTTCCCAACACGTGTTTTTTCCTAAAGTTAACAAAAAACTCCTGTAAATGAGATGCATGGACTTTTAAAATGTTGCACATGACAAAGGATGACAAAACTTGAGGATTTTTATTAAGTTTACTTTGGCAGTCTTATTCCTAGAACAGTGAACTTCGTACTTGCTTGCTTATTTACTTATTTGTGGTTGAATCAGTATTTCTGGGATCTCTTTTGTGTATTTATTTGTTTAAAATCTTGAGTCCTGGCAATCAAAAATAAAGCACTTTGTCTCCAGCGCTGCGGTTTTAAATGCTGCTGCTGAATTTTAACCACTGCATTAGATTGAAACCTCCATGCTGTTAACCACTGAGCCAAAATGAAATCGACCACTGCATTGAAATCAGAGTTGGCAGTTGTGTACGGACTTGAAGGAGTTGGTAATAGCAGTGCACCCGCGTTTCTTTAATGGGGTTTTTATTCTCTGTTTTTGGTTTTAGTGGTGCCATTTTGATTTAAAGACTGCTTCTTAATAATGATGCACATTTTTATTGAAATATTTTCAGTGTAACTTAAGAAGAAAATAACAATAAAGCTATCCGCTAGGAGTGGTTTCCTCAGAAACAAAATGTTCTCTTCCATACTCCCATGATAATGCAGTGTGCTTGTTTTATTTATAAAGCAATCTTGCGTAAGAAGATAAGTAAGATGATTTCTTCATGTCTCGTGAACCTTTATTCATGGTTAAAAATTGTAGAATGTATTTATGTTTTATAGAGGAAGTTTTGCTAAGGAGAGATTTTCAGCTTCTGAATTTACATTTTGTAACTTTCTTTTGAATCTGCTTCACCAAGCATATGAAAAATAAGCCTGCTTGCATGGTTGACCTCTTAGTCTTTTGAAATTTTTGTTTCTTATTAATAGGACTGGATCCCTCCCAATTCAGAGTCCATCACCATTACCATAAAGATGAGAACGATGCCTTGGTTGGTGGCCCAGCTCAGCTCACTGATGAGGAGAAATATAGGGATTGTGAAAGATTCAAGTTTTGCTGCCTCAAATGCGGAACAGAAAATATTTATGACAATGTCTTTGATGGTTCGGTTAGTTGGTTTTTTTGTTTGTTTCATTTCCGTTCACTAGTGCGGGAAAAAAATGCTTGTAGGGAGAACAGCTTTTCAGACAGGATTCATATGATGTAGGAGAAGATACCATATTGTTTCAGTCCTCCTACTATTTATAGCTTTGGAGCAGATAATTGCTGATAGGATAGTGCTGACATATTTTTCCCATTTTTGCATTTCAGCTGCATCGTCTCGCAGAACATGTGAGATTTTCTGGCTTCATTAATCTGTTTGCCCACAGTCGTGAATGATTGTTGCTGTTACTTTTTAAAGGAATCCTTATCTTAACACCTTAGTAACTTCCAGTTCTCTATTTAATAAAACTTTTGTATAGCATGGCAGTTTTTTATCCTAAATCATAATAATTGGAACAAAGTGCTTTTTAAACTTGTGTTTATCTTGCTACATCCCACCTCCCTTCTTAACAGTAAAATTTTTCTATGTTATCTTTCCTTTTGTCTCTGTGAATTGAATAAGAAGTCACAGGGGTACATTCTTGTTCAGAAGTTCTGCCAAAAAATGTATCTCTGACCTTGGATTGCAACTTGAAATAAGGCCAAGTATTTAACTCTACAGCATGTTATATATATATTAGTCATCGGCAAATTAGCGAGCTTCAGAGTAGTGAAAACCTTGAAACTGAAAGCAAATAAATCTTTTATCTAAATTAAAAGTAATTATTGTAAGTTAATTTGGACAAACAGCAGATGTTTTGCATTTTTTTGAATCAAAATAAAGCGGTCTTTGGAAACAAGTAAGAGGAAAAGACACACAAATTGAGTGATACTTTGTGAATCCTTGACTTTTGTTCATCGCAGCTGTAAATAAGCCAGTTAATTGCATGTAGACTTGACAAGTTGCAGATGGGCTAACTGGAGAGGAATGGATGTCAAACTCCTTAAAAACAATATATCCCCACCACCAAACAACAGAAGAAATCCTGAAACCAAGCCAAAAATCCCCTCTATTTCACCTGGAATTAATTAGTGTTGTGAGTGGGGGTTTAGCCAGGATGGCTAAGTCTTACCTTGAAAGAAAGTTTTCTGAAAGCTGTATGAGTGTCCAGCCTGCCAGACTGGTGTTATATTAGTGAGAATCTCACAAACTTAATTTTAGCTGTTCACACAACACTTCCAGGTCCTGAAATTTTAATGTCAGGTGTTGAGAAGGTTTTGAAAATAAGGGAATGAGATGGTGCAAAACTGTAAAAACTGTTCTGTGCACTTGGAGAAAATAGAAGTGATAATGTGATTTTTCTTTAATGAGATTTGTCTCTACAGCCTTGTTGGTAATTTCATAATTAGTATCTGTAAGATTGATTTCACAGTGCTGATCAATGGACTGAGGCTGAAGTTTGATAAAACAATGAATCTGGTTTTTTGGGGGTGGAGATGGGGGAGCATGATTTGTCCAGAGATCATTTTTTTTTTTAACTCAACATCTCTTTTTGAATTATTAACTTAGTGGTGTGTTCTCTGAAAGAGCTTTCCTTAAGAACAGAATGAAGATACCTCTGCCCTACAGTTTTCCCATATGGGTGTGGCCAACCATGATGGGAAAAAAAGAAGGCCCAGATATTATGGGCCCTTTAAGACTGTTACTTTAAAAAATATATCTATTATGTCTAAACTCCTGTGGTAACTTCTGTTTCCATCATCTGTCACAATGGTGCTGTTTTTACACGTCTTTTTACACAGGGGCGATTTATTGAACCCAGCTTGCAAAGGTGCAGCAAGACAGAATGTGAAGAGCCTCCTTTCAGCTATGTGGTTCAAATGAGCAACAAGTTACTGCTGGACATTAGACGCTACCTCAGGAAATACTACAGTGTAAGTATGCAGAAAATACTCTGCCATGTGGAGTGAGTTTTTGAAGTAGTGCTGAGCTTTTAGTCACTGTCGTGTTACCCTGTTTTTGTTGTAGAGTGTGAGGTAGTAGCATGCAGCATCAACCCCCAACTTTCTGAAAATAAAACAATCAGTGAATTGAAAAATTAATTTAGAATGTTTGTTTTCTCAGTTCAGCCTCGAGATAGTTAGATTTATTTACATATTTGTAACTGTGTGTGTCAGCATCATTACAGATGTAGTAGCTCTCTGTTTTCCAGATTTTTAGCCAGAGAGCATTATCTCAATGCTTTTAGGAAAATCTGTGAAGCCTATCAAATATGTAGATATCAGTTTCTCATGTAATTGAAATATGATTCTCTTTCTTCAACTCAAATTGATATATATTGTCTCACATTGTGAAAAGGAAACCCAAATATAGCTCTGTAAAAATTCTTTGAAGGACTGTAGGAAGGGAAATGCTATGAATGTTTCTTAATAATGATTGGGAGGGAAAAAATGAAGAGAAAGATGGGTATTTAATTAAATTGATATAATCCTCTTTTTGAAGCGTAGTGCAAGAAATCCAAAGTGCCAGTGGTAATGGTTGGCTTAGTATGGCATTGTGGGGGAAAAAGGTTTAGTATTTTAAATTTTTATCTTCTCACTGTCCAACATTAGGACAAAACCCACCATGCTTATTTTAACTTATATCAATATGTTTTGTATTTCTTAATATGCTAAAGCATCATATTTTGTGAATTGACATTTAGCTGTTTTAATCAGATTTTCATAGAGCATCTCATGCTATTGCCTGCCTGCTTGTTTTGATTGTGCAACATTGTCTGCTTACACAGCTGCAGGATGGACGTAAATTTTGAAGACATTCAGAACCTTTGTGTGCTCATAACTTTTGGTACACCCAAAAAAGTAAATTATTTTTAAAAATTTGGCCTGTACCAAATTTGAATGATGGACCTAATTTGTTGTGTGTTTTCGTAAGTATTTACAGAATTCTTTTGCAAACAGCAGTTACAATACCAAGAATTTTTATTGTGGTTTAATACTAACAGTAAGTGTATTAAAGTGTTTTTTGTTATCTTTCTTCTGTAGTAGTTCTTATTGCAATTATAAGTGATTGTTTTCTAAACCTGCTTCTGAAAGCATAATAATTTCTGAAGGTAAAAATACTTCTTTTGAAGATCTTTGCATCAAAAGGAGCACAAAACTTTTAAAGGTTATGTAAATTCAAGCATTATTTCACAAGGTAGAGATAGATTGTTCCTTTCCATTGAAGTTAAAGATGACTTGGCAGGTGAA
>VYZR01039905.1:6807-17886 GCA_013400675.1 Oxylabes madagascariensis | reverse complement strand
TGTATGATTTTTCAAATAATCATGTGCCAAACTGTAGAGTTTCACCTATACCTTGGTTGATTGTCTTGTTTATGATAAATTTGTGAACAAGTGTCAGAATAGTTACTAAAGTCAAGACCTAGTACAGCCACTGCTTTTTCATTCTTCATAAGAGCCATGATGCCATGGAAAAAATTGTAGGTTATGTTATGTGTCTGAGTAATTTATGTTTGTTTACAACTTTCATTGTCTGCTTCATTGCTACTTGCAAGTATTTCAATTTCGTTCAATATCTTTCTGGGATTTGAAGTTACTTTGATTAATCTGAAAGTCTACTCAAGGTATTTGGAAAAATGAAACACATTTTATCAAGACTCCCTGAATATGGTTATCTGGATTCAAATATGTATTTGTCTACCCATCCACTTGCATTTTGGTGTGGAGATGCTTGTGGGCAGCAGGGCCTTTGCTTAACATGTACTTGATATCTAGTCCCAAATTTCAATGTACTTGTCAGCTAGATAAAAAAATTTTTGCAGACTGGCTGGCCTCCCTGTTTGGCAGCCTCTTGAACCTAGTTTATTCAGGCCACAGGGAATGTTTTTGGTTTTCAGTGCTTTGGAATAATAGTCTTCTTCTCATCAGTTAGGCAAGAGAACTATTCAACCTAACTAGGATGAGAAATGGAATGTAGTTACAGCAGGCAGGTTTATGCTTAGGTTTGTGCATCTATGACATATTCTGCCTTGATTTTGCACTTTGTAAATGTACAGGAGTGGCTGAGTGACTGAAACTTCAAAATCTGCCTCCCTTTTGGAGCATGTATCAAGCAACTGCTGGTTTGGTTTAGGAGGCTGAGCGCATTTGTCACAGGTTTTTTCAATGTTACTAATACGTCAGGATCTTGCTATGGCAGAGTTTTGTTCCTGCAGTTTTGTTCTCATGGTGATATACCTGTCACTTCAACAACATTTTGACATCGAAAATTTTTTCACCAGTGTCCTTAGTTGTACTAAGTGATTACATTCTATCTTCAGTGATGAGCAGAGTTGAGATATAATTCCTATTAAAACCCAGCCTCTGTCTCTCTGCCCTTCACACTGCTTCAAAATCACAAGAGCAAAACAACATCACAGTAGCAAACTTGGTTTTCCAGTTCTAATCAGGAGCAGAGCCTGTGTGAAATCAATGGCTCTAAGTTTAAATAGATCAATTTGGAAACTTTTCCTGTTGGGTTTGTATACTTTTTCCAGATTAACTGATTTATCTTCCATGTTTAATGGAGGAGTCACTAGCAGTTCCTACTTGTAAATTGCTTAAAAATTTCCATTACAAAAGATGGTTGCAGCCTTTCCTTTGAGAAGTTCTTTTCTTTTTCCTGTTTGCAGTGAGTGATCGTATGCAGCATCAAGGATGCCCTTTGGTTACGGAAATGCCTCTTTTTATTATTTTTTATCCTATTCTGTAGGATGGCATCCAACTTGTCCTGCAATATCAAATATTAAAAAACGCCACCTCACTTTGTTGCCTTGTGTGCTCCAAGAAGTGCTGGCAGCCCACCAAAATCACTATGAAGTCTAAAGCCAGCCTCTCACTTGTGCTACAGGTGGAGGGAGAAAGTACTATGAGTCCCAGAAAGGTGGTGTAGGGGTTACAGTTAAGTGGTCAAAAATTACTTCTTGCTCTCCAGGGAGAAGAGAGAACTTCCCTCTCCCAGTGCAGGTTTCAAGCAGCCTGTTGCTCATGCTCCTCCATTTTACCCTTGAGGGCTAGAACTTCTTTAGACATCGGTGACAGGGCCTTGCTCCTCCAGCTGGCCCTTATCTCAGGGAAAAAAACATGCCAAACAAGAATGTCCAAAACTCATCCCACATTCAGCCCATGCACTCTGAAAGAGAAGGTCCTGTGGTGTAGAAGGCAATGGTCTGAATAGTCACAGAGGTGTTGTTTGTACCTGGCCACTGTAAAGCCCTGCAGTGCAGGCCACCTTTACAGGCTGAGTAAGCATTTCCTGAATGCAGCAGAGAAAGATGGCAGGGTGGATGGATGTCTTGAACCTGATCTGTGTTACCAAGTTACCCTTGCTGCCCTCCACAACACGTTCAGGCTTTCTGCAATGCCTCAAAATTACCTTTTGAGTCACCTGGTGCCTCACGTGCCCCCAGAAACCAGCTTGCTCCTCTTGTGCATCACCTGCCAACTCTAGTCTGGTGCCCCTAGAAGAGCAAAAGCTGCTGCTAATTTTAAGAGAGACCCTGACTAAAACCTAGTGCTGCCTGGTAATTGCAGAGACAGGGGGTTGTGGTGATTCCTCTTGCCCTTGTGATACTGTCCTGTGTGCAAGGCAATATGCACTTCACTTCCAGTATGTGTTCAGGTATGTAAACTTTGTGCAAGTGAGTCTCTGAGTGGTTCAACCAAATTTCAACCCCAAACACAACCAAGTACTTCAACTCTGAAGACTGCAAGATCAACCACTGTGACAGGTGCATCAAAAAAGTGTTCCTGTTCAACTTTTTATTCCAGCTGAGATGGAAACATACAATCCACGGTGAATTCTGTCTCCTTCCACTCTGTCCATTCCCCAGGTATGCGTTTCCTGTTGAAGGGAAGGAAAGAAGCCCCAGCACACTGCAATTGCCACAATTCAACGCAGCATGTTTTGAGAAACTTCCAAAACAAAAAGCTACCACCAGTCTCCAAGCAGTGTCTCACTGTACAGCTGGAGAGGACCATCAAGGCTTAAGGAGATGCCATCTATGCAATTTCAGGGCCACAAAGGTCTTAGAAAGTGTTAATGGCATTCTTTAAAATGTCTTCACTGTGGAAAACTTCAGAGCATCTGTCATTTGTAAATTTTAACAGTGGAAGTATCCTGCAGAAGAAAAGTTTGAATCTTAACCTGATGTGTTGGTTAAATATGAATTCTTTGGCACAAGTGACTGTTTTTCAGTATTTGTGTGCCCTACTAGGGTTAAGAAATACAACAGCAATTAAAGTAGATGTAATCTGATAACTTGCTTGTGCATCAGTGCTATTCATATCCATCTATCTTTCTGGATAGTTTCAAACAGGAGACCAAAATAATACCCCACAAAATGCTGAGGCAATACCTTGCATCATAAACTGCTGTGACTGTAATGAAATCAGACTTACACCACTTTATTTTATGAAATGTATTTTTTCAAGCTCTTGACAATGTCCCCCTGTTATCAGGGGCTACCATGTGTCCTACAGTGTAAAGCAGCCATTGCCATTTGTGTCTCAACTTGTCCAGCATTCCCATGTCTTTGGGTTTCCTGGCACTTTAACTCACTCGATAAATGCAGCTTTCTTTTCTTCTTGAATCAGACACAGCTATTTCCCAGTGGTGATAAACCTGAAGAAACATCCTAAAAGCTAGATAGATACATCTCTTTCACATTTATTGTGGATGTAAAATACTCTGCAAAGAATATAAGCTGCTGTCAGGCATGTAGCCACAAGATGGGTGTTTTTCTCACATATGTATCCATTTCTTTTAATAATGAATAATGGACTTTATATTTAAAAGTGATGTTTCTATGAATGTGCTAGATTGTGCTATATTTCTTTCACATGAGTATATTCCCATCATGGCAAACTTCTCACAGAGCTTGCCTTGGGGGCTTTTGTTTAAAGTAATGCACTTTAATGAAAAAGAGCTGCTGAAATTTGTCAGCTTCTTCCAGCATGATTGCATTTTGGTGGTGGTTTAAAAAAATCTTTACCCACTTTATGATCTCAATGCTTGTTCCAAAATCCCCCTTCATTTTCAAAAGTAAAAAGATATATCTACACACATATTACTGAAAGCCCTAAAACTGCCTTGGACCTTTTGCATGAATAGTCTCATTGAAGCCAATGAATAATAGAGGTAGACTTCAGCTGTGTGCAATTTTCAAGCTCTGGCTGTGGGGTAGATTTCAAATATTACAAGCAATTTAAAGATATACACCATGTGTGTAGTTTTCAAAGCCAGCAATATATTTTAAGGGCTTAATATCTAATGAGAAATGGATGATACTGATACCTCATTGCCAGGAGATGACTTTGGACATTATCAGCTTTGACTCAGTGAAGTAGAGACATCTTTGGAAGAGTGAAGTACCCTTGTACTTGTAAAGGTAAGCGAGTGTGCAAGTTCTTGTAAGTTTTTTGGGGTTTGCATTTTTCTTGGTGGAAGTTCAAGTCCTTTGGCACCAGGCAGAGGGGCATGGCAAACTGTATGGTTGCAGTGATCTGTGACCCACAGGTTCTTGGTTATTTGTTTCTCTTCTCCAGGGGGCTATAGGGCAGACAAACTGAAAAATAGTAATAATTCCTGTAAGATTGGCTCTCCTTTAGCAGTGACAGTAAGGGGCTGAGTGGCTGTAGTGTTGAAAAGTGAGAAAGTATTTAAAGAGGACTGGTGCATCCTTCAAGACAGGCGCTGTAAGCCCTGCTGGATGCAAGGTGGTCTCTGGGGTGCTGCTGAAGTGTGTTGGAGCCTGGAGGAGATGTAGCATCCTGCGGGGCACCAGCTGTGCTCCTGCAGCCCAGGCTGCACAGGTGTGCTCCCACCAAGCAGCTCTGCACTGAGTCAGCACCAAAGGCAAAGGTGACCTGCAGCACAGCGCTCTGAGAGCAGCTGGTGTGTAACTTACAGGGGACAAGAACTGGGTGTGCCACACCTGGTTCCAGAAAATGCTTCCTAACTGCAGGCCATGTGCTGGATTTACAGACAATTGGTTCCTGTGGTTTCGAGAAGCTACCTGATATTCAGGTGCTTTTCAAATCCAACTAACTTCTCTTCTCTTCTGGGTATCTTGGTGGACCCTGACAGATACAAAGTCAATAAGGTGATCAGGAATCATAATTTTTGGAAGTGTGTGTTCATGCATGAATGCTAGTGGAAATCTGAAACTAGAAAGGTGTACACACACTCAAGGTATACTCAAGAAATAGAAATGTGAAGTAAAAAATACTCCCTCAGAGACTTACTCTACAAATGTTTCGGGCTATGTCAGACTGGCCCATGCTAGAGGGTTATTATAGAATCACAGAATAGGCTGCATTGGAGTAGATCCATCAGGATCATTGAGTCCTGGTTCTGGACAGGACACCCCAAGAATCACATCACGTGCCCTGAGCTTGTTGTCCAAGTGCTTCTTGAACTCTGTCGGGCTTGGTGCTGTGACCACTTCCTTGGGGAGGCTGTTCCAGTGCTCAACCACCCTTTGTGTTAAAATCTTTTACATGTCCAGCCTAGACTTTCCCTGACACAGCTTCATGTTTCCTGTGGGAGCCTCGGAGGATCAAATGGTCCTTCCTGGCACAGAAGCAACAAAAATGAACAGCAAATGAAATGTACAGCCTGACCATCTGATCACACGCTTCTCCATTCCAAAGATCAGCATCTGTTTTCCAATGACAGGCCTTGGGTTATTTCTCAATAGCTCTCTTGATTATTTGGCAACATTTTAAGATGTCTCTAATGGTTGTCTGTAAACCTGACACTTGATCTCCTTTTCTTACTCCATAGTGCTCTAGACAGGAAAGCATTTCCTCCAGAGCCTGGACTCATTTCTCTGTAGAGATGTCCAAAATTTCACCAAGCAGCACTTATATGGTGTCAATCTAATGGTTCAGCAAAGAAACACATTTTAGAGGTTATCAGATAAAGATGAAACCTGTAGGAACTCTGTAATCTATGTAAATTCTTCTTCAGTAGGAGGAAAATTCTTTCAATATGGGAGTAGGATTTCTTCAAATCAATATTTCCTTTTCCCCTAATAAATCTTAAAGAGTTTAAAAAAAAAATTAGCACCTCCAAAAAAAAAAAAACAAAAAAACCAGCTTCTATTAGAACATGCCCTGAAGGAGTAAATGAAGCTAGAAATGAAGCCAACATTTTTGTTATTGATTTATATCAGATGTTCCAGTGATGGGCAGAAGTAAATTAAGTGGAGTCTGGTCTTCAGTGGCATCTGTGCCTTTTTTTTTTGTTGTTCGTTTATGGTTTGAACTTGCTAGTAGCTCTTCAGAAACATTAGAAACATTCTCAGCTTGTTGGAAAGATACTTTGTCACAGAGTAATTTTTGTTTTTTTCATCTGCAGTGTGATGTCCATGCTGTCTTATTCTGCTACCCATTTTGGGCTGTTACTCCATATGGGAACTAGGCAGGCAAATGCTTCCTTCCCACACAAAATGATTTCTAGGTTAGCTGGTTTTATAGCTCATCTATAAATGTCTAGTGGAACTCTCAGGATTTTTTTGAATTGCAAGTAATACTACACAAACTGAGTTATTCGGTAGTTGAAGAGTGGCTAATACTTGTTTTACATAGTTCAAGTTGATGATTACAAAGTTTGAAGCTTGGTTGAATAGAATTTAGTACCTAAAACTCTGCAGAGCTTGTTTTTATTTTACATTTAATCAATTGATTTTTCCTTTAATGGATTCTCTTTGAAATTTTATGTTTGTACCAACTCACAGACTTCACTATTGCTGTATTGCATTACCAAGGGCAATATCAGTTTAAATCACTTCATGATAAAACTTTGCATAATCTGCTCATACAAACTAATTAAATGTCAGGTCATTGTAAAACAGAGCTCATATTATCACCATGGGTCACTAGAAACAGCAATTAGTAATTCATGTGTAATCCAGTTAAATTCAAATTAAGAAAAAGAATGTCAAGTCAGAGTTTTGTTCCTAATTCCTAGCTTTTATAATTTTGTACCAGTTGATGGGGGCACTGAAAACACACAGCTCCAGAATTGGTTTGTAATTTAATTTGATTTATACTGCTCAAGCGTTGCTTTTAGGTTGTTCTAACTGGTGGTCACTGCAGTGCTTGTACTTGGAAATGAATTAACTTTGGATCATATGCATATTTTGAATTTGTTAATCCTTCACTTACTATACTGTTATTTTACTGATGGATATTTGATGGTTTGAAGGACCTCTGCATTCAGCTTTCACAAGCAGAAATAAAAGTGGCTGATTGTAAGGTGAACTATGCATAAATAAATGAAAGAGCACAGTGATAGAAAGTCATGGAGGTTGTGCACCCTGCCATGTGCTAGGTAAAGACAAGTGAGAAGGCAGGAGACTGCTTTCTTCCGCAGCTGCCTGGTGGGGCAAGGGCTCTGGGCTGGGGCTCTGTCATGCCAGCTGTCCAGCTCATCCTCTGCTTTGTATCATCCGGTGCCTGCGGGAAAATGTTCTGCGGGATGCATTGTCTTAGCCTGCCACGTGAGATCCTGTCTCTGCAGCCAAGGACTGGGCAGCTGCGGTCAGTGCGTCCTTACTGTAGCACTCGGGCTTCTGTAAATGCACTGCAGCCACAGCAAAATCTCCACTGCTACAGTCCTCCTGCTATGGCTTTTTTTTTGTTTAGAGCTCCAGGTATTAAGGGCATGCTCAGCATTAGGTACCATCAGCTTGCCCGCTATATAGTTTTTGTAGGATTTTTCCTTTAAATTTCCTAGATATATTTGGATTCGGGCTTCTTAGCATTTGCCTTTCTATGGCTAAAGCCTCATTAGGCTCCTATCGTATTTCAAACTAAATAGAATATCCTGACTAAAATGTCAGTGACATTCTTGTAATGACTGTGTCTGAAAGAAGCTAAAATACTGGTTGTAATTTATTTATGTAGCATGCAAAGGTCTTAGGTGATTTAGAGAGAAGTCTAAAGACAAACAATCATTCTGATTATGTAATGGCATATTCTCAGATTATTTTATCTTCATCAGAAGACTTTTAGTTGGTGTGAGCAGTGTCGGAGCTGGATTAAAAGTCACAGTATAACGATACTCACTATTCCAAGCCCTGTTCTTCAGTACTGCTCAGATCCATACAAAACCAGTTACTGGGTGATCTGTTGTCCATTCTTTTCTCACTATGAGACTCTATCAAAATCTCTTCAAAAAAAGATAAAAGGAGCAGCACATTCCAGGGTACTTTTATTTTGACAAATCTCAAATTCAAGTATCTAACTTCAGTTTTGAGGTTTAAAAGATTTGGCCTTCTATTTTTTTTTTCCCTTAACAAAGTGAAAATTCAAATGCTAAATCACAATCAGCCAAGCCCTTCACTGCCAAATTAGGGATGACAAGTGTACCCTGCTTTGTGTAGTTCCAGAGAGATGTTTTCAGATATGAATTTGGCTTTGAAGAAAGGCAAGATTTCTTTGTAACTTTCCTGTCGCTTTTTTCACTTTTGTAATACAGTGATTACTGAGCATTCAAAAATAAGTGGTTACCCCAAAATATTTTTTGCACTCAGTTTATTGGTGTGTGCAGCACAGCTGTGTGTTGGTAACCTGTAATAGTGCAAAATACTGAAAACTTGAATGGCAGAATCAGATAAACCCAGAGATTAATCGAGAGCTGTGCTAATCAATTTTTTATATTTAATTAGAGTGTTTTGCTTTGGAAAGTTGCTGTGAGAGCTGCAGAATTTCCATTCCCATCACAAGAGATTGATACCAAACCCAGCCAACCCACCAGCCAATGGTAAAGAGAGAGCTGGAGCTGCCACAGCTGAGCATGGAGAAGGCTGTGATACACTTACGTCTCTTCTTTTCTGAACTGATGAATTAGTAAATATCACACAAGGCTGCATCATTCTATATCAGCTGAGATCCTGGCCATGTATTTTGGAGAAAAGTGTGTTTTGAAAAGAGAGAGAGATGAAGTAACGAAGAACCTGGAGATGGGAAGTTGGCACACTACCAAGAGCAGTCCTTGCTTTAGTGGAGCTGTATTTAAGTACTGCTGTGCTCTTTGCCATTGTTTCACAAAGGCAATTATGCTGAGTTCATTAAGATGACATCAAAGGCAGAGAGCTCCCACCATCTATTATGCAAGCACTACAGTAAGCCTGCTGTTCATGCGTGTAGAGAAATGGTAGTGGGTATTTTGTTTTCCCACTTTAAAGAGTAAATGCAACATCATTTATAAACAATGAAGTCAATAAGAAATTTGAAGAATGTCACTGATAATAAGCCTGCTTTAGAATAAATATCTCTTGGTGTCTTTAAAGATTGTTTTAGACAGTATAGAGTTTACAGAATCCCAAATGGGAGAGTTTGCTATCTTTATGTACATTAACAGACCATGGCATCAACTCCCTTCACACTGATGTTGACAGAAAACTCTATCTAGTTTTGAATACTCTGATTTGTTTTCTAAATATAGTCTTAGATCAGGTCTGCTCTGCAGTGACAGCAGGAGTTCCCATTTACCTCACCTTGTGTTAGCCTAGGCAGAGTAGCAGCGATGCTGCAGCAGTGTGCAACTTATCCCAGACAGTTAAAACACAGGAAAAGCCAGCCACAGCAATCAGGCACCACATGGTTGTCCCCTTCCCCTCAAAATCCTACAGTGCTTTATCATTTTAAGATAGATATATTTTTTTATTTGCTTGTGACTTTGAGTCATTTGGTTTTCTAGTTACGATAGATAACATTTTAGCTTTTACTTAATTTTAAAAAAAGTGGGTTTTTTGCCCCATGGAAATGCATGCTACTGGCATATGATGGTTTTCAGGAAAAGACTGTGAATGTTAAAAACAAGTAGTTAGAAATGATCACTATCTCAAGTCTGCATCAGCTGAAAGAAAGCATGCTTTGTCATGGGGCATTTAATGTTTGGAGATCTTTAGTTATGAAAGAAGTCCTGTTGAAGGAAACATATTGAAGTGGCTTGGTCTACATGGAAGTGTGAAAGTGTATGGGGATAAATTGAAACTTGAATTAACTGTGCAATTGGGATGCTTTCATCACGGTAACGGATGAGTCAAAATAAAGTGCTTGTATACTTAAGAACTGATAGGTTAAGCTTGTCTTGACCTGTAAGTGTAACAGCTCAGAAGCAGCCCGGTCTCGCTCATGTTGCACGAGCTAATGGAAATGCCAGGATTAATTGCCTGTGCACCCGTATGATGACATGAAGCTGCTTGCATACACTCAGCAAATAAAAGCGACACAGATGTTTCTTCTGAAAAAGCAGTGCATATCATTGTACCAACTTACACAATGAGAAGGACAAGGCTACTGATCTTGGTTTCTGGAGATGTTACAACAGCCACATCACCACTAAACTCCCTCAGTGTCCCCCCTCAGCGTGCTCCTAGCAGAAGCTGTATGCCATATGTTGTGGTCTATGTGGGTGCATTTAGAAAGCAAGCACCCACAGCCATGCAAAAATAAAGCACAAATTGGTGTTTTCTGACCGCGCGCCTCTATGAATTTAGCACCACTGACAGAACGAGTATGCTGCCATTTCGCTTGGGTTTTTGGGGGAGGATCTGTGGCTATGTATGGAGACATTAGTGAATACTAGTGAAATAATACTAATTGATAAAAACATCCGCTGCTTTTTGTGGATAGCCAGAGGAGTTGCCTTTGTGCAGACCAGTGCTACCTCTGTGCCCATGGAAACAGCATCCATTAAAAAGAAAACTGCAAAATTCTTATGCGCATTAGTGGAAGCATAGAGGGAATGAGATCGTGGTTGTAATAAATCCCTTACCTTTTTACATTCCTCCCTTTCACTTTGGTAACTGTAGCACCGAGAACTTCGCATTCAACTTAATTCTACATCTGTTCACCTCTTTCTGTGTCTGTAGCTCTGAGGCACTGGGCTCAAACGTTTCCCAGGGCTCCTACTAGGGAACTGCATTTCCAAATGTGCTTTATGCAAGCTTTCTTTATAACCACAAAATCCTACATATTGGCTGGTGCACTCTGGGAACACAGACTTCCACAGCATAGGAAACACCAGGTTGCTTAGGTCTGAGAGGCAAAGCCACATCACGTGCAAAAAAGATGCTGAAAATGCTTCTTTTCATGGCAAGCAGCATCACTGCTTGTGTTTGCTCCTTGAAAAGCAGTTCATTTAAACTGCCCTGCTTTGTTTCCATAAATGTTATCTATAGAAGTAATGCTAAACCAAGCAAGCTCTGAGCGTCCTGGCACCGTCAGGCTCTTTAGGATTCATTGTAGCAGGGGAGAACATCTGCAATCTGAAGCTTCAGGAGTTTGGAACGAACGATTATCGTGTGTGTTTAACTGGCAATGAACTAT
>VYZR01039892.1:0-10047 GCA_013400675.1 Oxylabes madagascariensis | reverse complement strand
GGAGCTACTCTACTGCCTACTGACAAGCATTCCCTGTAAATACTCCCTCGGAAGACCTCTTAGCTCAGAAGTGGAGGCCATACCTGTGATACGCTCTGTGACATCCAGCAGAGCTTGGCCACTCAGTTTACTCCATTGGTGGCTGAACTCTTTCATGAGTGATACTTTATCTACAAGAGAAACACACCTTTCTGGTCACGCTTCTGAGGTCACAAGAGAAAGGACAGTGGGGAGGGAAAGAGCAGGGGCAACCCCATTTTATAAAATAAAGTACATTTCTGCTGATTTTTGAATCCTTTTTTTCTGTCCTTCCAGCCTACTTGGGAGGGTCTTAAATTCCAAAAGAAAAGCTTTCCTTTCCCATTTGTAGATCCTAAGTTGTCTGCTGTACCAGGAGCTATGTCAAACGTTTCACATCAGGGACCTCAAGAGTTCAATAACACGTAAGCAGTGAAAAGGTTTTGCATCCCTGAGCAAACAGGAAGAGCCCCATACTTGGGACACAAGAAGGCACTGAGTCAGGCAGTCCATGAGCTCACAGATCAGCTGAGGTGGAGAAAGTGGAAACTCCCCTTGAAGACCGGCCTCTTCAACACCCCATTCTTCAGGCATATTTCCCCAGTGCAGCATTTTCAGAGCTGACATAAATCTGCTTAGCAAAGGAATTTATAGCAGTCCTTGCCTATGTAGGTATTTGCTATAGTCATCTTGCCCCCATGCACAACAACTCCTTTGAAAAAAAAAGACAGAAGAAAGGTGGAAAATAGGCAGCTAATGCCCATAATGCAGAGCCTTCCAGGAGGCTGCTCTGCAGAAGCTCTGATGGGCCAGTGCCCCTTCATGCCAACAGCAAAGCTATTCATTTCAGAAGTCCAATGGGGCCCAAGCAAACTCCAAAACCTCCTTTGCCTCTGAATTCTAGCAAAGCTGTAGTCCAGGACTTCCTCTTCAGACAAGCAGCACAGAGCCAAGGGCTCCTGAGGCTTTTGGGAAATGCTGATGCACATTCAAGCCTGTTGGGGGGCTGGTGTGTAAGGACTGCAGCTGGACAGCTTCTGGTGGATGTCAGCTGGAGCATTTCACAGTCAACAAAAGCTGTCAAGGCACTCAGTGTTCTCCAGTGTTGGACAGGCAGAGACATACCTGAGGAGAGTCCATGTCAGGGGTCAGCCTTACCTAAATGAGCAATGGATTCTTCCAGCGCTTTCACAGCTGCGGTGTGAACCCCAGGATCCTTTGAGTTTAGGTTGGTTGTTATTCCTTCCACCAAACGGATGATCACCGGGTTCAGGGCATCTTCCAGGACACCTATGATTTCTGCCAGCACGTCCAGCGCCTTGTGCTTGACTTTCTTATGGCTGTCAGCAATTCTCAGTACAAAATAATCAAAAATCTGTGAAGAGAACAAACAACATGAAAGCTGGATTAAAATATCCTCGTTTGAAGAGGGGACGTAGAAACGAGCAGTGGGCAATATAGAAGATGAAAGTGATCCTTTCTGTCAGGTCAGCACTTGCTTGCACAATTTCACTCTTCCTGTGGGCCCCTCGCTGGAATGGTTGCGCAACCTCATGCTGGTTCAAAGATTTTAATCAATTTTTTAAGAAGTTTGGTTGGGGACAGAAGAGTTCCTGTGGTGTTTCTCTCCACCTATAGGTCATTAAATTAATCCCATTTATTAATGCAAAACACTATCTTTTCTGTAGAAATATGGAAGCAGATATTTACAATGCCCGGTTTTCTATGCAGTTGCCTCAAGTACTGAAGGCAATTATGATTTTGCCAAAACTATGGCTGGAGGAAATCCAAGATTTGTTTGTCTGTCTCAGAACCTGTGTCTGGAGAATGCAGGGCTCTGATCAACTCTTCCAGAATGCAGACCATTTGTCTAACTTAACAGGTAAACTTCTGAATTTTAATGTGCTGTACAGCTCTCATTAGAGCAGGTTCAGTCCCTTGAAAGCCACATTATTAGGCACCATTTTCTGGAAAAAGGGAAAAAGCAGCTACTGAGAGGAGACAGAAGAGATCTGTCCTTAGTAATTTTCCTCCTTTTCCAAAGAGAGAAAAAGGCCACCCAAGAAAGGTAAGCATTGTTTTTTACCAAGAGGAATTGGGACAAGGATGGAAACGAGTAGCCAGAGTTGTGCTTGTGCAAGACAAGATGGAGTTTACAGAAGTATCCTTAAAAAAAAAAATGGGTTTAAACCAATCCCGCCTGATACTTCTCTTCCCCATGCAAACCCCTTTTTTATCTAGAGAATAAATGCGTTCAGTGCCTGGATTCCCTTCACTTAACCCAGCTGGGAGTAGGAGACAGCAGAAGTTACAGCAGCAGAAATTTTTGTCATCATCTGATGAGCATCATCAATAGGCACCTGCCAGACAAACACAGCTGGACTGAAATAACTTGTCCTGAAGCCTGGACCTGAATTAAATTTGACTGGGTAAGGGGGACCAGGCTGTCCCAAACAGCCAGGATGTAGTGCCAAGACACACTGAATTAACTTCACTGCTACAGGCTTGGGAAAGGAGCTAAAGGAAAGGAACAATGAAGATACTCTACATACTTGGACAATGTTAGTGGAGATGAGCTGGGGGCTGGTTTTGCACAGGTCTAGGAGGAGTGCCACTCCTTCCATCCGTGTCTGAAACCCCTTGGCTTCCAGGAGATTGTAAAGCTTCTGGAGCGGCTCTGTTTCTTCCACAGCTGGAGGTAACGTGACCTGGGCTTTTGCACAGTGCAGGAGGTGTCCATCAGAGGTAGACTTCACCCTGGAAAATAAAACCAAATTATGACTTGTTGGTGATAATACCTTCAGATAATTGTGAGCAAAACATCTTGAGGAGCTTTCCTAATGATGTGGTTTCAAGCTAGAAAATCATGAGGCTCTGAAAAACAACGTGGACCTCATGACATTATGGGAGACAATCTGCAAGTAACATTCTCGTCAATGCTCCTCAGGAAAACCAAGGATGAGATGCATCTGATCTATCTTCAGATGGCTTCCCAGGCACACAGGTCGCATTGCTTTGTGGGGAAAGAGAGACACTACTTCCATACTCAAATGCCTCCTCTTATGGGAGGTGTGTGTCTTACAATAAGGAAACTCATCACTCTGGAGAAGTGTCTCTACACCAGGCATGACAATCTGGAAAAGTAGCTGAGATGCATCTGAACAGATGAACAGGGGCATATCTGAAGAATACAGAAAATCAGTAACCAAGATAAAAACAGAAGCCAGACATCCCAGCACTACGCCCATATTACGTTTGCTTCCCTAGAGACTAGATCCACCTTAACAAACCCACTGGGAGCAATTCTCCTGGATCCACCTGTCTCTTCCATGAGCATGGGAAGATCGTAGTTGTGCTAGTGAGGCATGTGGTCACTTTCCTGCCACCGCTGAGCATGACAGAGCTAAATAAATCCCCTCTGATGTCAAAGGAGAACAGGTACAAGTAGCTCTGCCACTGGCATGAAGAGACAGCAAGGACCAAATTCCTGTCTTAAATGCTGATTGCAGCCCAGGGGGGAATAAACCAAACATGCTGTCCATCAAGCAAACAGTGTGAAGGACAGGAATATCAAGACGAAAGTCCACATGGTGACCAAAGTTGCTCAGGAATTGCCTTGCTACTTACAACTCAAACTTGATACCATTTGAGGGTTAAAAAAACCCCAAGATTCAGCCCGGCCAAACCACATGCATGGGAACCGCTTCATTGGGGAATGGCATCTCGCTTCTAGACTGGGACTTCTCATCAAAGAACCCATCTGAAAAAGACTCCACTCAGATGAAAAAAAAAAAGCCCTGCTTGAATTTACTTGTCCCAAGTCAGGCAGCAGAGACTTGGCCCTCTCATAGCCTCCACAACACTGCCCTTACCACTGCTCTGAATCATCTGAGCTGCAACCAATGGGTGTCTTTTTGTCACTCAATTTTTTGTGGAAATCCCTCCAGAGAAGTTGTGTTCAGTATAACACAGAAGTAGACATCTTTTATCATAGAGCATTTGTGGGGAAAGGAAACAATCTCTGGCATAGGTCATCTCTGCCAGAAAGATTTTCCCGAGGAAGAGACATGTAAAGTTTGCCATGTGCTTTGTCACATCTAACAAAAGTGCTCAGTACCATTTGCTAGAAGGCAATGTGGCCTGGGGCTTCTTCGAGCCATCGTTCCTCTTCTTCACCGGCTTCTTGACAGATGGGTGTTTACCCTTCTGGTTTTCCATCCCCTACAAAGACATAGAGAAACCCCATGAATCTTTAGAATATAGAATAGGAAATTCCTTGTTTAAAACACAAGTTAGAACCAGGATCACTGCTACCTAGGCCTGGGCCTAGGGAAACGTTTCCTAACTTACAGAAAAAAACAGACCAGAGATTCAGTGATGTCAGCTCTTTGTTTTCAATAGCCCAAGGTAGGTTATGGGTGCTAGCATACTGAGCAGCAATATAAAATCCCAAATTCATTAGTCTTGATCATAAATGGGAATAATGCAAACTGGTAGGCAATGAGTGTTCTTAAAGGAAGCAGCAGAAAAAAATTGGACTCTTTGAGAGTTGGCCCATTGTGTTGGAAGTTGATTCGATTCAACACTCACTCTCCCTGCTCCTGCACAAAGTCACACTCCCTTCTATAATGCAGATAAAAATAATAAACCCTCCCTCCCCCAACAAAACAAATGATTTTCCACTGGATGCTGCTGAATTCACCAAGCTTCTTCCAGCTTCATGAGGCTTGACAGCAGGGCAGTATTCCCAGAAGACAGATAGTAATTGTAGTAATTAGGATTGACTTGGACATCTTTTGTGTATTTGGAAATTTTCTTGGTACTACTACTTCCAGTGTCTTTTGCAGAGACTCTTATCTTCAGAAGCACTGTTCTCACTTAATTGTTTTACTGGAGGCAGAGTAGGGAGAGCGCGATGGGGGTTTACGCTTAAATGTAGACCCATTTTCTCCTCTTCCCCTTTCCTGTTTGTGACCAATATTCAAAATATTCAAAACCCCACTTTAATATCAGTTCCTTTGTGGTTTGCAGATGAACAGGCTGAGGATTAACAGCTCGTTCCCAGGAGCAAAATGCTTCAGCAGAAGAGGAATGAGATAAAGACAGATTAGATATGTTTGATCTCATATTAGCAGTGGCAATACTTGCACAAAGGAAACATTTCTCCTGCCAAGTACTTACTTTCTTCCTAATTCTTGTCATAATATCTTCCAGGTCACGGGTGGAAACAGATTGTTCCAAAAGCCTTTTAAATTTTTGATGATTCAGCAACATCTTGACCATCTCCTGTCCACAATGCCTAAGGAAGGACAGGAGGAAGGATGGGAGGGAGGGAGGAAGGGAGGAAGGGAGGAAGGAAGGAAGGAAGGAAGGAAAGGAAGGAAGGAAGGAAAGGAAGGAAGGAAGGAAAAGAAAGAAAAGTGAACAAAGGAAGAGTGTTAACAGAAGCGGCTAATGCCTAAACTCATCAGGTGCAATCCTTGCATGAGAAGGCATTACCTACTCAACAAAGACAGAGATTTACCTCCACTTGTCACTGCTCAGAGCTGTCAGCTGAACATAAGAGGCAAGAGGAGAATGTGGGGCAACATAAAAATACCATTTCACTCTGAAACTGTGCGTGTGCTTCTGTGGGATGGAAGGACCTCAGGGAACAAGTGAAACACATCTGCTTTGTCGTCAGAGCCTATTAGCAGTGTCTTGCTGCCATTGCACACAATAATTTGCCTTTCTTTAACTGGCAGGGAAGAGAGGACAAAACACCTCATGCTTGCTTTTGATTATTCTATACTATATGTACGCACAGGGACAGCTAGTTGCTCATGTATTCTCGGCAGCTATTAATGGGAATTGAATCATCAAAGTAAGGGGATTTTGGTGGTTTGGTTTGATTTTGCCACTCGGAATCCACTGTTTTCTTCAAGAAGAAATTTGGAAGTCATTTAGCCACAGATAGCAGCATTAGAGAAATCCACAGAAGATGTCTAGAAAGACTGAATACATTGGCTAAAAACCCCTGAAATATTTCTAGGAAAGTCTTACATTAATGAGAAATAGATGTTTAAGATCCTTCAGTGATGAACATTAGCCAACAGTTTGGCTTTGTGTTGTGCATCTAAGGCCAAACAAAACCGTTTGACTGGCTAATCTAAGTTCTTTTGATCTCACTAAAGAGTCCTTCAAGTCACAGGAAGTTGGCAATGCTCCTTCTTGCTGGCCAGCCTCAGGTTACCCAGTAGACATTTCCCCAGGCAACCCAGACCAGTGGTCACAGCACCAAGCCTGACAGAGCTCAAGACGCGTTTGGAAAATGCTCTTGGGCACATGGAGAGACTCTTGGGGCGTCCTGCACATACATGGCCAGGAGCTGGACTCGATGACCCTGATGGATCCTTTTCCAACTCAGCATATTCTATGATTCTATGACCCTTATCCACACAGTGAGGTAACTTAATATTTCCTTTAGTTCCCACTCTATTGTGATTTTAGCCTTTACAGCCAGACATCAAACGGTTTTCCTGTTTTAGAGGTGAAATGAAGATCGTTACCTTGTGTCCTTGTCAGAGTCCTGAGCAAGCTCCCCTGCCGTGTGCGTCAGCCTCTCAGCCCTGGGTGTGTCTGCGAGTTTTGTGACTCCGATTTTCTCCATCATGGACAGCAGGAGTTCAGCTGCACACTTCCGCACTTGGACGTGGCGGCTCCTGGGAAGAAGAGAGCAACCGTTGGGGCACAGGGAGAAGGAGGGACAGCAGCACAGGTCTTGGCCAGAGCGTGCTCCCTGTTGTTGCTGGGGGACGGAGGCCTGGGCTCTCCCTGCAACTTTAGACACCTGTAGAAGGTTCTGTCCTCAGATAACCACAAAGTGAGCATTGTACAGAAGACTGTGTGCAAGGAAGAGAGAGATATTCAGTCTCCCTGCACTATCTGATACTCAATTTCTTTCCCCAAATTTACTGTGAGAAAGATTAACGAAATTGATTACATATGAATTATTTAGAAATTAAAGACAATTCATGCTGACCCATCAGAGGGCACCCACTACACAGAGCTGCAGCAGGACTGAGGCTCTTCCCACCCATTTATCCCCAAATCTGCAGACCTTTGGAAGAAAACAAATGCAGGGAAAACATGCTGTGTGGCGTGAAGTTGCAGAATATCCAGCAATGTAGCCCATTTCTTCTGTGAGGCTTGACAAGGGATGCATCTGAATGTTTTACCCTATTGCAAAGCTGAGGAAAGGATGGTAGTCAGTTTAGCCAGGTTGTCCTGTTCTAGACAGTGTCTCTTGGGAACTATCAGGCCCAGCACCAACACTTAAAGCAGCATTTGCTTCAGCTGTCCCATGGCAGTCGGCCTGTGAAGGTGCCTGTAAAGTGATTCATCATCTCAAGGCTAACATGAAACATCAGTTTAAATAGACAGTAGAGCTCTAAGACCAGGACAGTGATACAAGACTCCTTTTTGCAGGAGCTGCACCTGCTGTGTGGGCTGTGCCACATCCAGCACATTCTCCCTCATGCGCTCCACACCCAGCAAGTACCCTCCTGATTTCTCAAGTTAATGGCATAATGAGGATGCATGGTTTTTTCCAGGGCCTCTGTGGTTAGCGTTGTGAAATATCAAAGAGCACTCACAGCTGCAATTGCAATTGTCCCTCTTCCCACAAAAGCACAAAGCTCTATCCTCAGCCTTTGCAGGCACTTTCACTTCCCCACAATTCACCACATCTAGGAAACTCTGACAGACTGGGAGAACTCCAGGAAGCAGCAGGAAGCTGAGTCAGAGGAAGTTTAGGTTGGATATCAGGAAAAGGTTTTTCACCCAGAGGGTGGTTGGGCACTGGAACAGGCTCCCCAGGGGCAGAGGTCACAGCAGCAAGCCTGAAAGAGTTCCAGAAGCATTTGGACAATAATCTCAGGCACATGGTGTGACCCTTGGGGTGTTCTCTGCAAGGCCAGGAGCTGGACTCAATGGCCCTGATGGGCCCCTTCCAACTCCCCATATTCTACAGTTCTGTGATTCTGTGAACCAATAGGCTGCAGGAGGGCAGAAATAGGTGACAAAAGGAAAGAAGTGAGGTGGATTGGAGAATCAAGTCACTGCGTCCACAGAAGATGCAGGAAACTGGACCCTTCCCTCCCACCATTCCCATTCGCTCTCTTATCCCTTCCTCCACTTGCTCACTAGAAGGTGAAGAGTATCACTAAAAGAAGAAGAACCTACTTGACTCCCCTGTCCATGAGAGCAGTCATTGCTCGTGCAGGAGTCACATTCGCCACCATGATCCCCAGGGTCTGAGTGACTGCTTTCTGAACAAACTCTGGGGAGTTCCACACCATCTGGAGAAGGACCCGAGCAACCTCATCCACCTCAGAGTCCATGTCCTTCTTGAAGGTCGCAAAGAGCTCTCCCAGAGTGACGATTGCAGAGTAGGACACCTTTGAGCGGAGGTTGGTCACCTGGGGAAGTCATGAGGGGAAACATAAGAATCACCTTGGGAAAAAAAAAACAGTTGCCTTAGACAAAAGTCCCAGGAAATCACAACACTTCTTGCTGCATCCAGAGGAACATAAAAGCACAATAAGAGCAGAAGAGCACAAACACAGAAAGGCACTTACTCTGGCACCAATTTCTGGCCTCAGACCTGCTTACTGCAGGCCTAAAAAAAATATTTCACTAAAATGTTCTAATTAACACTTCTATAATGTCAACTACTTTGATTTGAGGCCCTTTTATTTGAAAAACAAAGAACAAATTTTTTAATTTGAAAAATTAAATCAAGGGCTGCTTTCAAACCATAAAGGCACAAGTCACAAAGACAAAAGAGTCATGTGCCCCTGTTCAAAAAAACAACACCAGCAGCTGAAGCACTCAGCCAGGAAACAGAAAACAGAAAACACAGGTCTACAGACTAATTTGCAGTGTTGAATTACAGCTCGGGCAGAGATTAGGAGTCTGGAAATAATGTAATTAGTGTACCCGTTTCTCCATTGCATTATAATGGCACCTCATTCAAAGACGAGCGTCAGATACCCAACCTACCAGTAAATACAGCTACATGTACACACAGATCCTACAGATAGCTGACAGACATTAGAAATATAAGGGCTGAAAACAGAAACAAAGGCAATCCCTGAACACACATGGAGATGTGCATAAGCACATATCTACTCTACACACCGTGTATGAAGTACGGAGGACAATTCAGGACAATGTTCTCACCTCGCTGGTAACTGCCCAGCAAACGTCACGAAGTCTACAAAGCAGGACTTCTGAACGGGACCCAGCCAGGTGTTTGATGCTGAAGAGTCCCTTCTCCTTCAGCTCCCTGAAAGGCAAGTACTGAAAAGATTGATTTTTCTCTCCACCCAAGATCTAGGCAGCACCCTCTAAAATTACCAGGCTGGCAGCTCAGTCAAACAATGGGAGGTGCTTTTCAAGGAGTACTTAATGAAATTGTGGAACTCGTTGCCACAGGATACTGTGGCTGTCAAAAGCATACACAAATCCAAGAGGGAAACAGAGGGGTTTCAGAGTCTTCATTTGTCGCCGTTTTACAAGACAGCCTGTCTGAAATCTCTGGCACATGAAGTCCCTCTGTCACTGATTCCTAGAAGCTGTGAGACCGGGCCATGCTGCTGTTTCTTGTCACCTCCCTGTACCTGTCCCTGAGACACAGTCTCATTGGGCTGTTACTGGGGCATTTTCCTTTCTTTGCCAGCCCCAGCAGGCAGTTCTGAAGTGAGAGTCTGCACTGGCACTCTGGAGCTGAGTTTCCACTCTACAGTCTAGGCCTGTCTGTCACCCACTCCAATCCACCTCCCATTCCCCCAAAAGGCAGTATGATATCCCAGAAGATTCCGCACCTGGGCAGGAACAGTTGAAACTCTGGCTTTTCCCAAATCCCCCTACCTAAAGCAACCCCCACAACAGCAACATGTTATTTAAAAGGTGCAAAGCACTTGCTTTGTGCAGGCCCTGAGCTACAGGAAGGTATGTGAGGCATCAGAGCTGCAGCACAGGGCTGGC
>VYZR01039888.1:0-14398 GCA_013400675.1 Oxylabes madagascariensis | reverse complement strand
TTGGAGCGAGAGCCCCGGCGCGGTGCCCGGGGCGGGCACCTGGGGGGTGGCGGTGCGGGCCCCGGGGCCGGGCCCGCGGAGGGAGGCCGAGGTGCGGTACCTGGACATCCGGCAGAGCCTCCTGCGGGACCCGCCCGAAGGTGAGGGGGGCGCGGGCAGCGGGCCCGGCCGCTCCCGCAGTGAGGGTGGGCCCGGGGGAGGGGCGCTGCGGGGGCGGGGAAGGGCTGAGGGGGGAGAACGATCCGGGTGGACACGGGCACCGGGGCCCGAAGGAAAAGGGGCGGCGGGTGCCGGGACAGCGCTGCCGCAGCGTTCAGCCGTGTGCCCGGGAAGCCGCCGCTGCCTCATCATCCGTGGCCCTGCGGTTCCTTGTGGGCTGGCTGAAAAACGATTTTATCCTAGCAATGCTGGGATAAAATGCGCAGCTCCATTCCCTGCGCTGTGTGGGTTTGCTGCAGAGGCTCGGCCCTGCTGGGGATTCCATCGGGCCCCTCCGCGCTGTTCCAGGAGCTGCCGTGGTGGAAGAGCCTGGAAGCAGTCAGGCTCATCCAATGGATCAAGGAGGCAGAGGAAGCTCGCTGCTGTAGAGCTCTGTCACACAGACACTGCAGCACTATGGCAGCCTTGAAAAATACAGAACAACGTTTAGTTCTGTAAGGGTGAAATGCAGCTCAGGCTGATCTGTAGGGAAAGCAGATTTAGGCCTTGTAAATTGTGTAACAGTAGGCCCTGTATGAATAAATTGGGAGCTCGTATATTTATAGTGTTTCTTCATGCTGACCTTAAATAGCAGGCTTTTTCGGCGCAGAAGTTAGTTTAATTGTTAATTGGGAAAGTAGATTAATTGCTGTCCTGCTGAAAAGAAACTTACTTTGTGCTTTGCAGAAGCCATTTTGGATTAGAAATTGGCCAGAGTCCTGAACTGAATCTCAAGGTCTCCCATGTTTCCTTGATTTTTGTTTTTCATTGAAATCACATCACAGCATGAATAAAGCATGGGCCACAGTCCAGAACCCACTGGGATCAATAAAAACTTCTTGCATCTGGGTGTTTTTATACATAAATAATTTATAAAAGTGTCTGCTTTGTTCTATTTCTGGAATAACTAAAACATACTATTCATTCCTATCCTACAGGTGAGGAAAACTTAATTCTTCTAGATGGAAGACACGAATTTCCGTTCAGCTTTCAGCTCCCCCAAGAGTAAGTTCAATAATCCAACCTGAAGGGATTGTGCTGGATGCTGCTTGTAGGGGAACATTAACTTAATGTAATTTGACTTGTGTTTTTTTTAGTATCAGCTTTATATATTTGTCTTAATCAAGCACCGCGCAGGCAGTGCTTCAGCTTCCCCAAGGCCCTAAAAGTACAAGCTGTAAATTGGGAAATGTTTATGTACGCAGGAAGTGTTAATGTTTACAGCTGAATTATTAATTGAGGGTAATGGTTTTATGACTGCTTGTTTCAGACCTCTGGTGACCTCTTTTACTGGGAAGTATGGCAGTATCCAGTACTACGTGAAAGCAGTTCTGGAGAGGCCTGCTGTACCTGACCAGAGCGTGCAGACAGAGCTCCAGGTCATCAGCCATATCGATGTCAGCTCGCCAGCTCTCCTGGTAAGAGGGTCCCCCACTCCTCCTCCTTCCCCCTGAAAAACCAGCTGCAAATAAACCATTTCCAGGCAGCATTCACATCCAGCCATAACCCTTCCCATGTTATTGCAGAGCGTCATTTTCTGACTTCTGAAGGCATATAAGCTCCCTAAGCTTTTCTCTATAAATAGATGATCTTAGGTTGTGTGAATAGCAAACAGAGTGGCTTTTTTAATACCATTGATTACATCCCTGCTGGCAGAGATGCTCCTGCCAAAAAGTTAGGCAGGCTTCAGATGTATAAATAAGGCTTAATAATAGTAATGCACGAGTGCAGAGTAGTTACTCTTACCAGAGCAACTACATTCACAGGGCTGCAGTGTCCTAAACTCTACAATAATAGTAGGTTGAGGAACAGTAATTAGAGAAGAGTATTAATCATGCCCAGCCTGTCATTTAGGCTCTGGCCATTATGTTACGTATCCCTGCATTTTGCATGTCATTTTCTAACATGAAGTGTGCGCATGCAGCTGCTCCAGAGATCCTTTCAGTTATTTCCCTATGACAGATTTGGCCACATTAAAGAATTGAGTTTTTAATAATCACTGGAAATACTGTAGAGTAATAAGAAAGATCAGGCATTAAGTAATGAGTAAATAGGCAAGATGGAAGCTAATGAGCTGGATTCTTTTATCTCAACCCATATTATGAAAATAATATAAAATTATACCTTGCACTTTCATGATAGCAACTGGATCTAAATGGTTATTCATTTAAATATGAATGAGTAATTTCTATTTTATTTAAAATGGTAGGATAATTTTAACATCATGACGTGAACATAGAAAAGAGATGTTTTGAGCAGGCTTTTTTTCCCCCTCATTACATGCTTACATTTTAATCCATTCTAGAGAGAACTTAGGGTATTTTGGCAGTGACATCTGTAAGCAGAATACTCTTTATATTCAGTAGTTAGGAGTTTGAAGGCATCATAACCACGTTCTGTAAGGACAGAGCAGACCATAGGTTATTGCACAGAAGAGACCCGTGGGACACATCAGAAAGGCAGTGCCAATCTTAATGGATTCCAAGGCTACCAGCAAAAGTGCAAAACAACAGGATTTTTTCATTATAATAAAGAAAATACAAAACCAGTTTGCATTATTGTATTGACTGGGTGCCACTGCCCAGTAAATCATTTTGAGTAGCTTTGATCCTGGCTTGGAGCCTTGACGTGTGTGCTTGTGAGTTTATTCTAATGGAAACACTGCAGGCAATGTAAATGTCATCCAATGTAACAGTCCTTGAATAATTAAGATGGTTTTTGTCATGCCTCTAAATTTTTTGGAGGGGGCAGTTGTGGCCTGCAAGTAATGAAGGTGCATCCCCTTAGCCCAGTGACTCTATACATTTATCCTTTCTTAAAGATGCAAAGGTTAAAAAAAACTCACCTGCTTAACTGTTAGTTGTTTGCAGAGAAAAGGAATTCTGCATTCTTCTGCACTGAAAAATGGGGATGAACACTACAGTACTCCATGAGACCTTTAAAAAGGTCATTTTGAAGACAAAGCACATGCAAAGACACACTGGTCATTGCTAGTACAGTCTAAATACAGACTGGGATTTCAGAAGAGAAATGTTGAGATTGTCAAACCTTGGTTCCATTTCACATGGTGGCAAAACTACAGATGCACTGAGCAGTTCAGGGATTCAGATCACGGGGGTCTTAGAGCTGGGTTGCAATGACTGATATGCATAACACTAAACTGCAAGTAATTGAGAGCTTTATCCCATAAAATAAAAAATACTCTGTATTTTATAGACACCTGTTCTAAGAAGTCAGGAGAAGATGGTTGGCTGTTGGTTTTTCACCTCTGGGCCAGTGTCTCTCAGTGCCAAAATTGAGAGGAAGGGATACTGTAATGGTAAGAGTAGTTACCTTAAAAATGTAAATACTAAGCATCTAACAGGTTGGGGTTTTTTAATCTCAGCGAAGCCAACACTTTGCAGTTCAAAGAACAGTTCTGTTTAATAGAAGTAAATTAAGATCCATATGAATTTAATTCTTTAAAAAATCATCTTAACCCTTGGGAATATAAATTGAAAGGATGTCCTGTTAATAATCTTACGGAAAATCAATGTACATTTGAGTATAAAGAATAACAAAATGTTTTCATCTGGTATAAAATACTTAATTGGGATGTAATTAAGTTTTTACATCCTATTTGTGTAGGTTTACACTTTGGTAAGAATGAGCTTTAAGAGCTTCTTCTTCATCTTGATAACATTAGATGCATTGAGAAAGTAAAATAAAACATCCTGAAATTCATTTAGTACTATATAAAAGGAAGATCAGGGCGTAATTTGCAAATAAAGCTTTTATAGCTTGTTCATATTATGCTTAATCTTTCTAAATGAATCATTGTTTATGTGTAAAACATCGTAGGTGGCTATAATTCTGCCTGGATACCACTCTGAAAAAAATAAACTGGCTTGAGGAAACTCACCAAGTATTGTTCTCATAACACTGCAGATGATGTACGTGCTGTGTAACATGCTTTGATACTCCCAGAGGAAAGTTGGTAAATACAGATTATTCATTGGACTTTTTCTGTCTCTAAGGGGAAGCCATCCCAATCTATGCAGAAATTGAGAACTGCTCTTCTCGTTTGATTGTTCCAAAAGCTGCCATTTTCCAAACACAAACTTACCTGGCCAGTGGGAAGACAAAAACCTTCCGTCAGATGGTTGCCAATGTCCGAGGAAACCACATTGCCTCTGGGAGTACAGATACCTGGAATGGGAAAACTCTGAAAATCCCACCTGTATCCCCATCTATACTTGACTGCTGCATTATTAGAGTAGAATATTCATTAGCTGTAAGTATTGGGTTTTCAAATGTACAAACTTTACATACTGCATTCAATTGGGAACAGAAGAATTTTCTGAGTAGCTGTTAGGTTTTTAACTTGGGAACTACAATAAATACAAATCTAGGGAAAGGTGTCCCAGCCCATGGGGGGTTAGAACTAGATGATCTTTAAGGTCTCTTCTAACCCAAACCATTCTATGACTCTATGAAAAATAAGTGTCATAAACCACGTACATGAGACTGAAGGTCATGAAGAGATTCTGAGATGGAAAGATGGGAATAATGTGGAAAAGGGAAAAAAGGTTTCTGAGGAAGAAGCTAGCTTAGTTTCAGACATGCAGAGATTATTTTGGGAAAGCATTTCAAGCTGAATGGGATCCTCAAGTGATTCTTTCCAGAAATGGGAAGATAAGACTGAAAGTCAAGTGCGTAATTATGTTTGTCAAGATGGTTTTTATTTTTTTAACATCACTTGGAGACAAGATACAGAAAGAAGGAAGCTGCTGAGAAATAAGGAAAGCTGCCAGGGTATTAGCTAAGCATATCTGGGATGACAAAGCTCTTAACTTTTAAATTTGCTGTAGGGCAGCTTTTAAGAGCAGCATTCAATGGGGTCTCATGATGTTTTTTTCTTCTGTTTGGGGGTTGTCACATAGGTGTATATCCATATTCCTGGTGCTAAGAAATTGATGATTGAAATGCCTCTGGTGATTGGCACTATTCCATGTATTGGATTTTCAAGCAGAAACTCCAGCATTACCAGCCAGTTTAGTATGGATATGAGTTGGCTGGCATTGACCATGCCTGAACACCCTGAAGGTAATAAATACATATTGAACTCTCTCTAATCCAGCACAGCACTGTCTGCAGCAGATGGGTGCAGTGCCAGTTGAAGGGCACTGCCAGGGATGTAGGCCATGGAAGTATGACTTGAGAAGTCTTAAAATTGAATTGAAATTCAAAACGATGGGTGAGGTTACCCCAACTCCAGCCTTCCTGAAGTCTCTCTGTACCCCATCTGACTGAAACAACTAACTTCTGATGGTGGGAATACTCTACTCATTACTGAATATATCTTGATACAAACAAGTTCACTGCTGGAGTTGTCCTAAAAGCACAGCACTCTCTCTATTCCTGCTGAATCACCTGAGTTTACTGAAAACATAATTTTAGTTACAATGTCTACGAGTTCAGTGCACTTCCAATACAGTTTTCATAGCCCTGGATATACTGTAATGCAGATGTTCTTGCTGTGAGTGAGTGAATAGTTTGAAATATGACAGAAGCATTTCTTGTGTTTCAGCACCACCAAATTATGCTGATGTAGTGTCTGAGGAAGAGTTTTCCAGACATGTTCCTGCTTACCCGCCACCCATTGACTGTGAGGAACAGTTGTGTTGTCCTGTCTTTGCTTACATACAGGAGTTCCGGTTTCAGCCTCCGCCTCTTTATTCAGAGGTAAGAAAATAAATAGCAGGTGGTGTTTTTATTGTTAGATGGCAAAAAAAGAAACCCCAAACACATACCTAAATGCAGGAATTGCAGGCAGTAATTGTTGTCTTTCTTCTCTCCTTAGGTTGATCCACATCCAACTGATGTAGAAGAAGTTCAGCCCGTTTCATTCATGCTCTGAAGAGGATTTGTAACAAGCATCATTGTGATGAATGTCTTAATCTTTTCTGCTGCTTAAGCTGGTAGTGCAGCTAAAAAGGAAACAGTTTTCTTTTTCAAAACTTCAGTCTGTGTACGAGAAAGGCAAAGGAAAATGGAGAAGGAGGTATGAGCACGTTGGGTGATACAAGAGAACCTGCTGGATTAGTCTGCACAGAGGATAACGGGAGCAGCTCAGCTTGGGATACTTGAGAAGTACCTGAAAATACTGAAAAAAAAAATGCATCAATGAAATATTGAATGTTTTCCAAAAAGAGGATACACTACACAAAGTACGAGGAGGAGATGTGTGGATCTTCTGAAGAGAAAAGAATTTATATTTTGTTTGCGACACTCCGGAAGAATGTACATAGGGATGTTGAGAACTCCTGTAGTAGAACAGAATGTGGGGTAAGAAAACATTTCCAAAAGATTCCAGTGTTCAGGGGGCTTCAGCTTTGCACTGTCTGCATCCAAAAAAGGAACACTGCTGCAACACAGAGCGAAGTCTTTTCTTCATGTTTGGTGGGAACCTGCCCTTCTCACGACTGCCAAGTGGTACTATTTCCTCACTCATCATGATCCTGAGGACACCGTGGATGACAGAGTGGCTATTACGCAATATTATGAAGGCAACCATTTCCTGAATGCAAGACACAAGTGGGAAACAGAACAGTGAACTTTTGAGTCGAGCTTATGCACTATGCTTTCTTTCAAGGGATTTCTTAAGGGAATTATGCTAACCTCTTCTACTGTGAGTTCTTTCTTCTGCATCTTAAGCCTATGGATAGCATGATAAGGGGAAGCATGGCAAGGGAGAAGCCTTTTGCCAGCAGCAGGTATACTTAGCAAAATGGACAATATTTATTTATTCAAAAGCCTTTATAAGCCTACCTCTGTTTTGGATATTTACTTACGGTCAGATTTGAGACCAAAAGAAGTCTTGTTAAAGCTCCAGTATACTTCAAGGTTCTAAAAGGGACCCTAAATGGTTTCTGTGGTTAGTGAATGAGATATAAGGTGTAGGGAGAGGTGTAAATATACCCAGAATAGACATAGCTTATAACTGAAGTGAAAGCAGATGTCGGGGGAATAAAGTCCTCTGGTAATGGCACAAAGCTTTTCATTACTCCTGCATTTTTGTCTAAAGATCTATTGTCAGGGGCTGCACTGGTCATTTGCTATCCATACTATATTTGTTGGTGTGTTTCCTTGTTTGTTTTTGCTGTTGAATTTTGTTTTGGTGCAATATTTTAATGTTTTCTTCCTCAGGTCATTTAGAACAGAGAGAGTTTGTTGCTGCTAAGAGTTGAAGGCACAGCATTTACTTGCCCTTCTGCTGCCTTCATTTAAAAGTAGAATGTTTGCTTCCTGCCAACCATCAATTGGGATCAGTAAACAATCACCAACAGATCACTTACAGGAGCAGAAAACAGCATTGTCAACATGCACGTTTACAGTCCTGTCTTTGAAATACAGGGGATTTTGGACTACTAGAAATACTCCTTATGTCTTACAGCAGGGTTTGGGGTTAAAACCCGGTGCTTCATGTGGTAAAACAGTGTACTTTCTGATAACTACAAAAATAGTAAATGAGTTTCCTTCATTTCATCAGTAACTGCAGTTGAAACAAAGTCTAAATGTTTTTTAATGAAATCTGTCTTCACTTACGAAGCAGGGATTTTTCTACAGGCATACACGGATATATATTTTTAGTCTTCTTTTAGTATAACTTCCTTACATTGTCTAATTTCTAGCACTTCACCTCAAATCACTTTTGCATCAGTGTGAAAGACAGACTGGTGGAGATTCACGTTTCCAAACTGCAGTTACTTCTTTCATTTGCAACATTTAGTATTGTCTTCTATAGCTAATGCAGCTTTAAACAAAATTTGAGTGCATGATTTAGAAAGGACATGCTGAAAATTATTATTTAAGTCTCAAGGTGTAGCTCTCATGCCTTTTCATTTAAGTGAGGGCCTGCCCATACAATCAATGCAGGATTTTCATTCACATAATCTGGAACGGGAACAAGCATCTTTTCCTTAAACAGATAACCATTATAGTTACTTGGAAAGTAATTTGGTCATGTATTAACTTGCACGGTAATAATTCAAAATATTAGCTTAAAGAACATTAGGTGCTTTTTTGGACTGTAATACCTGACAGGTGATGTGTGCTACCTGGGCAAGCAAACAGCAGTATGAAGGGTAAACCTGTGCTTTTTTTTTTTTTTTTTTTTTTCTAAAATCCTTGAGTTTTTATTCTTTGCAGATAAACTGTGGCCTTAGATTGTTTGCCGCAAAAAAAGTCAACTATTATGTGTTTCTTAGGAAGCACACGTGGCCCTTCAAAGGAGGGGTGAAAACAAGATTAAGTTCTGCTCTCTGGCACTTGGCTTAGTGCAGAAATTGATCCTTAAAAATAATTACTGTTTGCACAATAATAAGTTCAATATGCAGGGGCTTTGTTTTGATAACTGTGAAACAGTTTAAAAGAGACAAAATAAAAAAAGCTGTTTAACATACAGGAACATGATTGTATTTTGTACTAATGAATGAGCCCCATGGGTTCTTTGTTAATAAAAGTGTCAAATCTACATTGTGCTGTTCATCTCTGGTTTGGTGCTATGTCAAGAAATACCTGTATTTTATCCTACAGATCTCTATCTCCTCTCTTATCTGGGAATTATGCCTTCATCTGTCACTGGTTTAGTTCCCTGAACTATTCATAACCAAGAACTGGAACAAATTGATCAAACAGGTCCTACTCCCACCCAGAGTTATTATGTAATAGGGGCTCTTACCCATAAGGATTTTGAAGGATATGAGCTCTAATTGGATTTCTCATCTCATATATTAATCTTAGAGGATATTTTATTGTTTCCTTTAGACAAGATTAGAGCAGCAAACTAAAGATAAATACATCAGAACAACCTCATAGCCAGAGTGCAGAATGACTAAAGCAGAGAACCTGCTACTGTGGAGGAAGGAGGTGACAAACTGTCCCTACCCCACTGCTCACCTGAGCCAGGAGGGAGATGATAAATCCTCCATCAGCGTCCTGCCTTCCCAAGGATTTGAGGAACAACACACAGCAGCTGATTTCTTCTTCCTGTTTCCACTTCTGGGGGAAGATGGCAAATTTCTCTGGAAAGTCAAGGTGAAGATGCTGCTCAGGATTGTGGAGTCACAGAATAATTTGGGTTGGGAGGGACCTTAAAGCCCATCCCACCCCCTGCCATCCACTATTCCGTGTTGCTCCAAGCCTGTCCAACCTGACTTGGACAGTTGCAGGGATGGAGCAGCCACAGCTCCTCTGGGCAGCCTGTGCCAGGGAGGAATTTCTTCCTTGTACCTTGATGATCTGTTCAAGCACCAGAACTAGCAGAGGAGTCGTGATTCATGAAAAGGAAAATCCAAAACCTCAAATACTGGTCTTAGATTTTTTTAAAAATCTCTCACTACATGATACTAAAATATCTTACCACTAAGTTCACAGTGGCAATTCCACTTCATCCACTGTTGCTTTTATAGGGGAGTATTTCCGTTGACAAGCTGTAATTGTCTATTAAAATATGTTTGGTGTTTAAACAGGTAGTGAAAAGCCAGGCAGAGATAGAGCAGATCCTGCAGGCTCGTGTTTGCAGCTCTGACCCTTCTGATGTTTGCATGGAAACGCACAGTTTACGTACAGAGCAGGAGAGATCATTTCATCAACTCCTGGGGCGTGTTCCAAATTATCAAAATAGCATGTTCCATGACTTCACCACCCAGTTTGGACAGCAAAAGGGAACATCTAACTCATTTTGTAAAATCTCTGCTATATATATAGCAATAAAAATGTGTTTGGAGAGCACAGTTTGCAAACAATGTTGATTTGGAGATAATCAGTTGTTCTACAACTCCTTACAAAACCCAGGCATTTTTGCTCTATTTTCTAGTCAAATTCTGCTGATTTTCAGTGCTCTCCTCAGGGTAGTGACTTAGCACAGGGACACAGAACCCGGCCTTCAGACTGCTGCCTTTTCTAAAGCTGGTTATATAATATGTTAACATCAATATGGACAGTACAGGCTGCTGCACAAAGCAAATTCTCCAAAGAACTAATTAGGTCTAGGATGAACCCAGTCCAGTTTTAGTATCAACATTTTATATATGGCATAGACAAGGTGACAGTCTTGTTCCAAATTATGTTGTCATTATTTCTAAGCAATTAATAGGAAATGACAGCACAGAGAAGCTCTGCTAGAATATCACTGCATTGTTGGCATTTTAGGACAAGTGACTAATAATAGTCAAAAAACTGTGAAGGGTGGTTTTATGTGGAACAGAAAATGGCAACTCAGGTGGGACCTCGCTGGAGTAGCTGCTTATGCCAGCAATGTGCTGTGGGTCTTCTTAGCTACACAGGGCACATTCAGCTGTGTTGCTAATAAATCTCCAAACACCCATCCCTTCAAAAGAAAAGAGGAGATCCTTTTTAGTTTTGACTTACATTCAGGCACCTGGCTGCCTGTAGGGTGAGGAGAGAAATGGAAGGGTGAAAGTTGGAGCAAGGAGGCTGAACCCAGCCAATTTTTGGCAATGAAAAATTCATTTTTTTATAGCACCTTGGAACAGCATCAGCCTCCCCGTAAATGAGGCACTAAGCACTGATAGAGGTGAGAACAGAAGCATAGGCACAAGAGTAGGATTTTGACTGCAAGGTCTTAAACAGGATTGTTGCACACCCAGAAAGATCCCAGGTCTCTGCATAAGCCAGTCCTATTTGATGCCATGTCTAGAATCAGGTTGTGTTGGTCACAACATATCAGACCCCAGCATGAGGAGAAAGTGATTCTTATTGCTGAACTAATTAGACTAATCAATGCACAAAAGAGAGCACAAGTGACAAAAGTTACAATTTCATTTAAATAATTTAAGGCCCGAGGTGCTTTTCGCCTATGTCTTATGTGATGTGACCAATTCAGTAGCCTTAACAAATTAGAAAGATACTAAGGAAGGAAATATTCTGCTGTCCTGAGAGTAAAATGAGAGCAGAAAGGGAAAAGCATTGACTGACCTGACAGATTCTACAGTGTCCTGGAGGCGGAGAGAAGTGTCTGAGGGGGTTTAGTGTCCACACAGGCCGATCCAGTTTTGCACACTGTGCCCCAAAAGTGGCATTTTGGTGTGAGCACATCTCTCCTTCACTCAGATCCTCACCCAGTACCCGCCATTAGCACAAGGGAGCAAGATCAGAAAGGCTGGAATTCCAAGGGGCTGTAGCCAGACCTTCTCCCGTGTCAGGGGCTGGAGCAGCTGTGCTGCCACCTGCCAGGATGTGAGTGACACCAGGAGCTCCTCCAACCCAGCCTGGAGTCTCACACTTCGGGGGCAAAGAACTGGGGATGTCTGTTTGCAGAGGTGTGAAATAGAAAGGTCCCCAGGAAGGGCCTTTCCCCCGTGATCCCGCCTGCCATCGCTGCGAGAGGACTTTACACTCATCCAAGCAAATTAACAATTCATTTCCAACCCTGACATGAAGATTAACCCTGCCAATTAATTCCTTAATCTCTTGCTGCTGACAAGGCTCACAGTTGCCATGTGGATGCCTGTCCACTGGGGCCTGGAGTGGGGCCACTCTGTTTAATTAATGCTGCATCCAGGAGACGGTGGAGCTGATGCTCAAACATATTCCAGCAATACAAACCAGAGCTGCACCTCACACACCACCCAGACAGGCTGAGGAGGACCTCTTCTCAGTGCCTGTGGCAGCTTTTGCTGCATAAAGGGGCTACTTTAACCAATCCAGAGGCATTTAGCCATGGTTTACTTGTAGAAAAATGCTCCTTGATCATCTCCACAATAGATGTGATCAGCATTTTGCACGATTCCAGTAGCAGCAGGAAAAAAACAACCCACAGAACTGTGTCAGTCTCCTTCCTCCTGCCTCAGACAGCTGAGAAGATGTTGAGTTTGGGTTTGGGGCTGCAGGGAGGAGGGGCAGCCACGCTGAGGCTGCTCCAGAGGGAGAAGTTAGATGAAAACTGAGCTGACAGAAGTTTGGAAATGTGTGAAGTACAGTAGAAAGGAAAACTGATGCTCAGTGACCTCAGGGAATCTTTGTAAACCAGCTGTAACAAATTGGGTCAATTTTCCTTTGTTCCTATAGGTTTTGCCATATATAATTAAACAGACACTGCCCATTACGGTGCTTTACAAAGTGAACTAACACTCAATAAAATCTATGAATAATATTAAATTAAAGACTAAAACCTCTGGACATATAAACCAGGAAATTGCAGGTGTATAAACTAAACAAGCAACAAAACTCCCATAATTTTGTGCCTGTTACAACTAGTGCAGTGGGTGGAACGAGCGAAGAACTGCAGGGAACACACGGATTATATAAACACACGTAAATGGTGTTTACAGAGAAGTATGAGGAAGGAGGCAGGATGATACACTGGACAGGACACTCTGCTCCACACTGAAGTTGGGTAATGTCTGCCTTGGGGGTTTGTTGTTATTGTTGTTTTTCATGGATTTGGGCTCAGTGTTCAATTACACACCGAACTCCCCTCACCCAGGAAGGGCCAAGGTCACCCCTTTACAATGGCCAACCAGAAAGAGGCAAGAAAAGCCTGGATTTTCCTGCAGACCTCGGCCCACCTGCTCCTGACAGGGCTAAAGAAACATCTGCTGTTGGGGAGTTACGAAAGGGGAAGCAACGTTCGATGCAAAAATTGCATCAATGTGATTGGAACGAGCTGTGCAGGTACCTGTCACTGGTCACACTGGAGAGGTGTTGCCTTCTCCAGTACATCCTTTTTTAAAGGTGTGCAGCAAAGCCAAGAGCACATGGAGGACTGGCATTTTTGCAGACACCTTGTTGTGCCACGTCACTGAAGAACCATCTCAGGGTTTGTTTCCACGGGACTTGACAGAAGGACAAAAAGCTCATGGGCTGGTGCTGATGACATGGCTTTTAGTGAAGGAATCTTAAGCTGTCCTTGCTGATTGTTCACAGCATTTCCTTCACAAAGTCACTTGGCACCAATCCTCACCAGGATTTGGGGCTCTGGGCATGCATGTCTCCCATGGGTGTGTGGCGAGGGGTTAATTTGCTGCTCCCTGCAGGATGATTTGGCAATTCCTTGTTTTTTGAAGTTGTCACACTGTCTTCTAGGAGGTCCTGCTACAAATAGCTCTTGGAGGGGTGCCAGGGATGTATTTTTTGCAGGCAGAAGCCCAAACCTAGCAGTGAAACACTTGAGTATCAAACATGGCACACCAGGACAGGGACACGGGCAGAGGGAGGGGATCTGCTGGTTGTGCATCGTGTGAGTTGGTAGGAAAGCCCAAGCAGTGCTGAGAGCACCATCCTTCCCTCTTGCACTCAATTTGTTCTTAAAGTCATTTATCAAACGCAACTTTCTGCAATCCACACCAAACACTCTGAGCAGAGCTCAGTCCTGCTCAAGCCACGTGCAGGTATTCTGCCCCCGTGCTCAGCTGAGCCATTCTGTCACCCCCCGATGCATCTGGCACATCACAGGCTGAATCCTCCCTCAGCCCCACTCCAACCCCTGCCTCATCCCAGTCCAAAGCAGAGAATTTCCATGAGGACTCAGCCTCCCGCTTCTGCTCAGATAGGCTTCACCCAGCAATCACTTGCATCTCCTGTCATTAAGCCGCCTGTTTGATCCCAGCCAAATCGTCCTTATGGGGATCTGGCACACACTCGGCACCCAGGCATGTTGGGGAAATGACTTCAAGGCTGTTTAGAGCGGTTCCCATGCCCACAACAGTTCACAGTTCAAGGGGATTCCCATATCTCTGCCTGCAACGCTAATTTTTAAACACATGCTGCCAGGAAATTTTCCTTTGGGGAGGGAAAAACATGACGGAGAACAGCCTGACGTGAGTTCAACAACGTCAGCCTTGGCATGTTTTAATAAGATGGAAATCCAGGATGGACCAGGCTGGGTTGTTTACCATCCCCTCTCTCTCCCCCACCCACGCCCTCCATCCACTTACAGTGGTGCCACTTTTCCCAGGCACAAACCATCACCCACAGGCCTGAGCAGGCAGGGCTTCCTCCCACTCCTTCAACTGCACCCGAACTACTCCCTTCTTCCCAGACAAGGCCACGCCAATCACTCTTATCTTGGCTGCATCACAGCTCCAATCCCTGAGCAAAGACAGGCTATTCCATGGCCAGACCTCAACTGTTCAACCCTTCCCCCTCACGCCTCAATCACACGGATCTTAAAATCCCTGCCCAGGGCAGGGGGTGG
>VYZR01039863.1:0-28315 GCA_013400675.1 Oxylabes madagascariensis | reverse complement strand
TACAAAATAAAAAAAGAAAAAAATCCTTTTTTCACGTTGTTTATCCAGTAGTATTCCACATGAAGCCAAAGGTAGCTGTGAAGGATGGCTCCAGCTGTACACACTCTCCTGAAACCCCTCCTCAAGCCACTGAACCTCAAACTACTGAATTACACATGCTTTTGTAGGACCAGAGTCTTTATTTTTCCCATAAAGGACTTTTGATTGTTTTCCTACCATGAATAGGAATTGTCACGTGTAATTTCTTCCCCAGGGCCAGGAAAGAGCTTTCTGCCCACAGCAAAGATGGGCAGGAAACCAGACATTTCAGAGGTTTTGTATTAATCATTTCTCATATCAATAAAGGATGTAAGAAGAGACAAACCAATGGGCTGTGTGCCCTGTGAGGGTCCCTTCAGCTGTGGAACCCCTGTGTGCTGAGGGGACATTTTAGGGATCTAGCATTGCCCCCCTGGGGATTTTGGGCCCATGGGCCTGTTCATTAAACACATTAATGGGCTTTTTATTAAAATTCAGCATTGCGGCCTTTGCCGGGTCCATACCAGGTCACTCCCGGGCTTCTTCGCCATCTCCCCACTGGTAAAACGAAAGCGTAATTCAGTGATATTCAGAGTCTGAAACCTTTGGATGAAACGTTCTGAATTAAAATTCAACCGAATTAAACACCTCATTTCCCGGAAATTTCCTATAAAGGCCCCAATTATTATTTTTTCTTCAGCTTCGTGCAGTAGATACTTTGTCTCCATTCCCAGAAGCAGTCGCCACCGCGGGTCCCCTCCTGGGGAGGGGGGCCACAGCTCTCCCGTGGCGGAGAGCCCAGCGGGGGTCCCTGCGCGGGGGGCGCGGGGGGCGCGGCGGGGCCACGGTGCCGTCCCCGGTGCCGGTGCCCTCCCCCNCGGCCTCGGCCGCGCTCCCAGGCCGCGGCTCGGCCCGGCCCCGCCGGCCCGGGAGGGAACGCGTCCGGGCCGGCAGCGCTGTCAGACTCGGGAGCTGCCCGCGGTCCGGCCAGTGTGTGAGCCCGGTCCCTCAGCCCTGACCTCATGCGGGCGGTGACGGCTTTGTGCCGTGTCAGCCGGGGCGCGTTGACGCTTCGCTTTTGTTCGAGTCCTCGGTGACTCTTAAACCAGTCGGAAAAAGGCTCTTCACTCGTCCCCTCCGTGTGATTTCTGCGTTTCTCTAAATTTCAGCTACTTTAAAACCATCTCAGAAAGCTCAGGGGTCTGATTCCTTCCCGCTGCTTTGTGGAATGAAAGGACAGAGCTCTTCTGTGGATCTGCATCCTGGCAGCAGGTTGGAGCTTCTTGGGCTTTGTCTCTCCGTAACCCCTCAGCTTCCTCACAGGCAGATTTTTTTTGCTCCTTCTCCTCCCCGGGAGCTGTAGTAAAACCTTTCTCAGGTTTTACTACAGTAAAACCTCTCTTAGAAGACAGACCATGCCTCTTGTTGGTTTTATGATTATTGTGTGTTCTTCTGACTGGTTCTTTAGCTAAGGCACCTTTCAGTATTTTCTATATTGAAAACAACCATGAGGAACAAATCTGGCATTTTCTATGAAGGTTACCAAGTGTAACAACCACAACTTTTATATTTGGCAGCTCTTTTCGAGTTATAGCAAATGGTCCCAGCTTTTCTATGTATCTTGTGGAGCGAGAAACAAAGGTTTTAAGGCGTGTGTTCAGAACGGCCAGGTCTGCGGCCTGGGCACTGCCCGCAGTGCCTGCAGCACAGCACCGAGGTGTTTGCTAGAGATTATAAGTATCCACTGAGCCGTGTGGCTTCCTCTGAAAGTTACCCAGCTCCGGGAGGAAATGTTTTACAGTAACACTGTGTCCAGACTCTTCTATGAGAAGAAAGATCAGAACGTGGGGGGCTGCACACATACCTGACCTTCAGTTGAGAAATTACGTTTCTTAGTATTTTAAACCCAAGGAAGAGTCTTCTGTTACGCATTGGATTTGGGCTGGAAATCTCCTAGCAGCGCTCTCCAGCCATTCTCTCTGGAAGGCCTGTCCTTCTGTAGGACTTGGAGGAAGGAGTTGTTTACAGCAGGCTTCCAGTGATGGAATAATTTTACATTTTTCTAGTAAAAAAGTAGGTGCTTCCCTAACATAAGAAACAACTGTGCCTAGAGAAGCCAAAGAATTCCAGGTCCTTGTGCATCTGGAAGTGTTGGTGTTTCCATTTTTGAGTGGCTGAAAATACAGGTTGTGGAGGTAAATACTGCTGAACAGCTGTAATGCTACTCTTTGTGCTGCCTGAGTACACCAGATTCCTGCCGTTGTGGGAGATGTTAAATGTTTCAACATGATAAACCTTAAATTGGCAGTATAGTTTGATTTTCTAGTACAGTAGCGATTGCTTTTGTATGAAAGCTGGAGTTACAACCCGATTACACAGACTCACTAAATTTAATAGATTTGCAGTGGCAAAAGGTTTGCTGCTGAAGGGATTGAGGAGTTAATGTGGCTGTAACCATTTGCATTGAGAATGGTGACATTTTGTAGGTCACTAGAGAACCTCTGAAGGGCAGAAGGTGTGATGAGGGTGTCTTTCAAAATCCTGTGGTCTCTGTGGAGAAAGCAAAATGCAAAGCTGTGGTGCAGGGATGGTGTGAGGGGAAAGGAGGCCTGCTGGCATATAGGGCACTGAGCAGCAGGACGTGAGCCTTGGTGCTGCAAAAACTGCATTCAAGCATAAGCTTTTTCCTTAATGCACAGCTGGAGCAGAAGGAGTGAGAAAGAATATGTAAGGCTGGGAAAAGGTAAGGGCCAGCAGTGGAAGGAGAAATAACCCCAGATGATACCAACCTGAGGGAGCAGGGAAGATGCTTTATCAGGTGCGGTGTTTTCCGTCTCCAGGCGAGTCTCTCCATTTCCACCACCCGGACAAACAAGTCACCTTTGCTTTTACAGGAGCCGTGGATACTTTGTTTTGTCTTGACACTGTTACAGACCCTGCTGTCCCCTCCGGAGCAGGTCACTGACGTTCTTCAGAAGGAACCGCCAATTAATTGCAGATGACTGAGTGTTTCAGCCACAGAGTCAGTGTGTTCCTGCATGGAGGGCTGGAGGTTTAGCTCAAGAGGATGAAGATAACTTAGATTGTCTCGTGTCCTGGCTAATTAGAGTGATGCTGCTGGAGTTTAAAGTTAATCTAAGCTTTGGATTACGCAGGATGATAGTGGAAGTTTTCCAGAGGTCCAGGAGCTGGGGATTTTTCTCAGTCAATCAAGAAATCATTTTACATCATTTTCCGTCCAGTGGAACAGCATCCCACCTGCACGCTGAATGGCACATCAAAAATTGCAGCTGTAGTAATCAAAAATCGAAATAAGTACTGAATTGGTCATGTATATGTGAGAGCCCTGAGGCTCTAACTCAGTAAATAACCCTTCTTTATGCATTTGGGGAAAAAGAAAGGCAACCAGTGTGTGTCACAGTGCTGTTGGTTTGGGAGCTGGGGTGAGGGATGGAGACACCTGTGGGACTCCACAGCTTGTGAGGGCCATCATCTTCTTGGAACTGAGACCAGATGCCTGCTTCTCCAGTTGGCACAAGTGACCTGAAGCACAGCCCTACACAAGGCTTTGGATTGGATTTGTATGAAAATAGAAAGATGAAGGAGATGAATGATACCATGTCTAAATTAATTTGTGTAAACCAATAGTTTGAGACAGGAGGTTGCTTATGCTCAGTTGCAGATATGGGACCCCAAGCTTTAGGTTTGATGGATGAAAGGGCATCATCTAGTTATTCCACCAAAAGATGCATGCTATTGAATTTTCCAAATCCTATGCAAATAATTTTAATTTTATAATTTTTATTGTTTTGAAAATCAAATGACCTGCCAGGACCACGCAGCTGGTATAAGATTGTGTTTCTCATTGTGGTTTCTGTGTGGTGCTCACAGAGACTGAGTTAAGCCTCTGGTCTGCATTTACAGAATCCCAGAATGGTTTGGGTTGGGGGAGACCTTAAAGGCTGCCTTGTTCCAACCCCTTGCCGTGTATGGCAAAGTGTTTCTTTGAAGGGTTTTTTGGGAGTGCTCTTCCCATCCCTGCAAGAATGCATTGCTCTCCAGTTCTGTTGCATCGACATTTTTCCCAAAGGTCCTAAGCTGCTTATGTGGTTCTTATTTATTGCCACCAGTAGTGGCAATAAATAACACTTGAAATTTGATTTTTCCAAAAGCCCAGAGCAGCACAAAATAAACTGCAAGTTTTAATACAGTCAGGAATCTCTCAGAATAATCGTGATTTTAACCAAAGCTGTACCTACTTCTGTTATATGAAAATTAGTTTTTTGGTCAGGGTAAACAATCTCCTTGACACTGAGTGTCTCCTATGAAAGAATTACTTTTAAGCTGTTTGTTTTAGCTTCAATTCTTTCTTAATCCTTTATATAATTTCAGAATTTTAATAGCTTCTCTGAGATTTCCTGGTTATTTATTAGATGTAAGAAGGAATAATATTGCAGCAGGTGCAATCTTCAGTCAAACCTTAGTTCAGTGCTGATGATCACATGAATTTCTGGGCTGGTTATATTGGTGTTTAGGAAGCCCTGTGAAAATTTGGTGATAAAGGAGCACCTGTGGGGTGTGTCAGCCCAGAAAGGTCTGATTGTGGTTAAATTCAGGTTTAAAAAAAAGCTTGTGGTAACACAGAGCACAGATTGCTTCTTGAAAAGGCATTTTTCATAACTTTTGAGGGCAAGACTAAATACAGTCACGATGCTCCTGATTTTAAATAGCATCTCATTTTGTTTGCTGATTGTGTTGGTGGATCTTTATGGAAAGTTATGTACTGCAAAGCTCTATCAGTATTCACAGTGTGCTTGTTCCAAATGAAGATATCCTTACCATGGGAAATTAGTAACTCAGCTAATGGGAATTGATTGACCAAATATTGTGGTGGGTAGACTGCAGCTTCCAAGAGAATTGCTGATTCCCATTTCCCTTATGCCTGGCAGCTGCCTTGGCTTGTATCTCGGCTGCTGAAAGAGGTAATTTCTATGTGGCTGCCTTAGCTGCTTATTCTGGAGTTATCATCCTGCTTTTTAGAGCAGTCCTGAGCATCTCAGCAGTCAAATTCTGTTGGAATAAAACCAAATGGCTCAGCTGAGGCATGTCCATTGCAGCTTGGCATGAGTCGTGGGCTTTCAGCAAACCTCATGAAACTTTAACAAACTGATGTTTCATTAAACCTGCTGTCAGACTACATCAGGATATCACTGCAAAGAGTCATGTGTGTTATAACAAGCTGTAATTTTCTCCTTGTCGGAAACATTTGGGTTTCAGTGTTTTACGCTTGAGGACTATGGGAGTGCCGCAGACCAGTGTGAGGAGCAATGACCAGTTCTGTGTCAGTGTGAGTGAACAAAGCCTGCCTTGCTGGAGAGTAACTTGGTTTGTTTTCATTGTGTTTGGGAAAGCATAAACTCTAAACAAAACTTTTTCTGTAGCTGGAACACTTCACAAGGCTGTTTCTGTGATTCCTTGGGATCTGCTAAGGTGTGTGCTCAGTGTCCAGGTCTGTCAGATAACTCACTCTAGTGAAAGTTGGAGTTAATGAACCAATGTTGATTGCTTATTTTCCTTAACCAAATTTGGTCTCATCCCATGTGCACAATAGGAATGGAGATAGCAGCAGTTATTTTTTTCTTCTTCCCATAGCCTAGGCCGACCATCCTCAGTTTCTCACTGGATCTTGCTAGGGCAGCCTGTCTTTCCCGGTCCTTCTTTGGGGCAGTTGGGTGTCGTGGTGAGGGACACTGAGAAGGCAGAACTGAAGGAACAAAAACCCTTTGGTTCCTTGCACCAAGGAATGCAGATTTTTCTTCCCTCCACTTCACCCTTTAGCCAAAATCACCCTTTCCCTGCTGGGCTAAGGCACAGGTGCTCAGCATGGGGACTGGCTGCTGCACCTTGGAGGCTTCCTTAAAAACAGCTTTTAAAAGGCCCTGCCTTTCCTGTGAAGTCTTGGCCTGGCTTTGGAGGTAAGCAGCCAGTTTGTTACAGGACTCAGCTTCAGGCTGTGGAGCATCCTTTTAGGAAGAGGGTAAAAAAAGTAGAACTAATGCAGTATCTGCTGTAGAATGTGAAAACCTTTTTTAGTTTTGGCTTATATAACAATACTAAAATTCCCTATTTCCGGTTTTGATTTTGCTCCTCAGCTTGGTGTCTGGTCATGGTATTTAGGCAGGTACATATAGCTGGAAACAGGTTACTGCTTGTGATTTAGTCATCAGGCCTTCGACTTGGTGCTACACTTCTTGAGTTACAATTACTTAGAAATACAAGAAGATACAAGAGGTTGAAAAGTGTTAGATGACCGTTAAAAGTGCTGCAAAGCATATATGATGTGACTTATTGTAAAACCTCTTTCCTTCTCTCTGAGTAGCTGTGTTGGTGCAAAGTGCACAGGCTACAGCACAATAAGGCTTTTAAAGCAATTTTAGTTTGTTGTCTGGATAGAAGACAACAAATCTCTGCTTTTTCTTTCTGAGTCTTCTTCCATTTTCTGCTTCCCTTGTTTGTTTTTGGGTAGTCCCCTTCCCCACTGATGACCAGGCAAGCACGTAAGCAGAAAATCTCCTTGAGAACCCTCGCTAGGCTGTGCCTATAAATCCTGTTGATTCGAGGGCTGGTGTTTTGTTGTCCCGAAGCTTTACTGCTGCGTTTTTATGATCCCAGGCACTGGAGTGCAGCTTGGTGAGCCTGTGACCAGGAGCAGGGGCTAGGAATGGATTCACCTCCCCATGTTGGCCAGCTGCAGCAGCGATGTCTGTCTGAGGTGGTCCTGTGGGCTCAGAATATGCTTCTGGAATGAGCTTAACCTGAGCTGTTTTAGGCACCTGCTCAAGATGAGCTGAGGGACATTCTGGCTGTGCTGGTTTCTCTGTTCTGAAGATTAGTTTAATCTAGATGAGTTTGTCCTAAGACTTAAATAAATACATTATTCTAGATAAGTCTTGCACTGTTTAGAAGAATAGAATTTCCAGCTAAAGGAGGTATTCCATTTTCTGCCTGTTATGAAAGGTTGGTTTTTCAAGCTCCTCAGGTTTTGCTGTTCAAATCTGAATATAGTAACATGTGCTTTTTACATTGCTGAGGACAGCGTTTGACTTGGTGCAAAACTGCATATTAAAAATTGAGCTATTCACCAGTATGTTCAGTATTTCTGTTATTTCACATCATTGTCTGATGAAATGTGATGGTTTTCTTTCAGGATTCCGTATTTGGGAGTTGCTGTTTAACCCGGTTTGCCAGTCTGGAATTACCTGCAGTCCTGTTGCACACCTCAAAATACTGAAGTTGTGGAATTTGTTTTGGTAGGTAGAATAAGCATATGATGCATCTGAATATCTCTTGTTTTTATACATTCTCCACCTGCCTGTCCTCACTGCTATGTGTGTTTGCAGAGCTGGGCTGGCTCCAGAGCTGACTTCCCACTCAGCCATACTGGGTTAGGGGTATTTGCCATCAGATTTGTGGCTGCTCCTCCCAAGGAGAACAGTTGAGATGCCTTAGTGGTGTCATTCATCTAACGCCAACGTTCAAAGTTCGAAATTACTGGAACCCTGGCTAAGTTGTTTTAGAGGAAATTTTAGTGCATGTTTAAGTTTGTTTTTAGGTATTCTTTCATATTATAACAGTGATTCTTAGCCTTATTTAATCTCCTTGTGTTATATTGATATATGACACTTGCCTAGAATTTGTTTAAAAGTTTTGTTGGGTTTTTGTTTTGTTTTTGTTTTTCCCCAGAACCGTGATATTATTGTAATCTTTGTATCACAGAATGGATGTGGGTGTCTAGGTTTATTCATTGCTCAGGTTTAATAAGATCCAAGATCACTATGCTAAGCAACAAAGGAAACAGTTGTAGGAGGATAATACACTGTTAACAAATCTCCAATAGAGACAGTGTTGTGATCAGTGTTCTGGGGTCTATAGGCGTTACACTTTAAACGCAGCCTGTGTGACTGTGCCGGTGCATGTTACAGGTTAAAAGAAAGCCATCCTCTCAGGAGTTTTTTGGCAATGCTGAACCTCCTCTGCTCCCATCATGAAAATCTCTACATATTTTTCTCACTGGCACCTAAAACAAAGGAAGCAGAAAACATTAAAGTTTATTATCCAAGACATCCTTTATTCCTGATATTTTTTGCTATTAAGTCACTTGAAAACCATTTTTCAGTGACAGCAAATGCAATTTAAAACTTTTAGAAATTACGTTACTATTGCTATCCCAGACTTTTCCTCCTCATTCTCAATTCTGGTTTCCCCAAGGGATTTGGCTGTAACCTCATGTCTTTCCCTTCCCAGTTGCAACTTTAAATAATGGTCAGTGGGAGGTTAAGGGCCCTGCTTAGTGCCAGCTTGTGCCATCTGCTAGTGAAGGGCATCAATCCATCCTTCCTTCTGTTCTCATCCTTCCCAATCTTTTGTGTAATTTGGAAGAGTACTTGTTGAGATGTACAGCACGATTTTAGTACTTTTTATTTGTTTTGGGAGAGTGCAGGTTCTGATGTGACAATCAGTTGTGAAAGTGTTTCTTTTGAATACATTAAAAAGCTTGTACATCAAAAGACTGTGGCAGAAAATCTGGGACAGGTGGCCAGACAAAGCCTTAGTTTGGTTTGTGTGCTCTGTGTAGTGCAATAGATAAGGGAAAGCAAGGCAAGAAATTTCGAGTTCTATTTAAGAGACAAATTGACAAAAGTTTGGATCAGTTGAGTGAACCTTGGGGCAAAAATACCAAGATATCAGTTGGGTTTTTTTTTCCTTTGTGTTGTTTTTTCACTCCAGAGACCAGCACTTCCAGGTACTCCAGAGCCTGCCAGCTTTCTCATGTTCAGCTGCTCCCCAGTGAGTGACAACTGGCTGTTCCAGATTTTGCTCTAATCCCATCTCTCCTGGGGTCTGGATGGGATTTTTGAAGCCTTGCAATGTGGTGCTGGGTTTGTTATGCAGGTTGCCTGTCAGGCTGCTGGTGGGGACAGCACAGGGCACAACAAAATGCCGTGGAGCTCCCGGTGGTGTGTGTGTGTTACCAGCTGTCCATCAGCCGGCGTCTCAACTGTGGCATCCTCTATCCTGTGGGAATTCTTCCTCTCAAGAGTCTCTGTTTTGCACATTTTAGTGGGTTGGTTGTTTTATCCATAAGCTGAGTGTGCCTGGGAGCTCCTGGCTCCAGCAGCCCAGGGTGTGCCCTGCATCCTTCAGGTTGGGCACTCTGGTCTTCATGGGCTGAGCTCTTCCACCCCCTGTCCCCATACAACAATGCAGGTGCATTTTGGCCATTTGTCTGTTATTTGGCTGTTCATCTCCACCTCTCTTATTTCAGTTCGATATTTTTAATAATTTGACTGTACTGAGTAAGACCAACTTTATAATAAAGAAGCATGACACTGATTCTGCTGCTGTAGCCAGTTCCAGGCCAGGTTTGAGGGTGAAAGGTTGCCATGTGGTAGCACTGGACTTGCTCTGAGTTTCCAGAAAAAATTGTATAATGGGAAATACTAATTTGGAAACTCTAAAGGAGGAGGTCCAGGGACAGGAAGGAGGCCATGTATGCCTTTTGAAGGAAGGATGATGGTCAGAGACCTTCATGTGTTGCCGAGTGAGCATTGGTGGTTGAGGTCCTGAAGTGTGCTGTGATTGTGCCGATCAATTCAGGTGTGGTTCTTACTCATCAGAGACCCTCCATAACCTGCTGGGAGTTCTGGTTTACAAGGTTTGTTGAATGAGCAGTGTTTTACCTCTGTGCACTTACGCTGAAGGCTTTTCATGTTTGTGTGGAAGAGTGTTGAGGGAAGGTACCTGCTAATTATGGTCAAGTGCTCGCTCAGGATTTATGGAAGCCAACCCTATAACCATAAGATTACAGAAGTTGTTAGGACACTGTGCAGCTGGGATTCATTTGCTCTGACATGGATGGTGTGTCTGCCTGAAAAGGAAAATTTTGCAAATCATCACTTTCTTATGTCATACTTGAGAAAATTGATTACCTGAGTATAGGAACAGACTAAATTTTGTGTGTTTGAGAGGGAAAGAGTGCAGATGAATGTAACAGAGATCCTTAAGGAGCATGATGTAAAGAAAAAATGCAAAGGGAGCTGTAGGGAGATGCATTGATCTGGGAGGTAAAATGTAAAGCTTAGTCTTGATTTGTTTCCTTCACTCATAATATCCCTGCGGTCCTGTGATTCTCTGAGTCAAGTGGAACAAGGCCTGTGGTCCTTCCGGATTTAGAAAACTCAATTTTTACAGTATTTACAAAGGGCCATGACTTCAACATATCCTCCTGTCAGATTTAAGCACATTCAGATGAGGTTGATGGAATTTGGTCTAAACTGCAGCATTTTTATTAATTGTTTAAAAACCATAATTTAAGCAATCTGGGGGTCTTCTGCTCTTTCATAGGGAAGATGGAGGCTTCAGACACCTCCATTCAAAAAAAAGATTTGAAAAGTTTGTTTTCTTATAGACAAATTTTGTATTTCTTTGGTGTTAGGGATTGTCAGGTATACTCATGTTTCTTGCTGCAGGTGCAACACCCCATCACCTCTGAGTAGTTGTACCTTTTCAACATACAGGAGCCTGTATTTTGAGCTGAGATTTCTCCCTAAAAAGTTAACTCACAATTATCTGACAAATAATATTCCATGTCATTTTCCTCAAAATATAGTGCTTATATTTCACAGGATGATCACCTCATTCCTTGCACAGAATGGCTGTGTTTGGTCATTAAAAAGGCCATTTGTGTAGGACTCCCAGCTCCTCTTTCCCTGGAGTCAGTGGATGTGGAATGAAAGATGTAGGAATGCAGAAGGAAGAGGACTGCTCTCCTGGTTGGTGTAAAGCCAGCTTGGGTAATCTGTCCAAGAAATTGCATGAAAATCAGTTAAAACATCTTTTCACAGATGCTTCTATTAATTNCTGTATTTTGAGCTGAGATTTCTCTCCCTAAAAAGTTAACTCACAATTATCTGACAAATAATATTCCATGTCATTTTCCTCAAAATATAGTGCTTATATTTCACAGGATGATCACCTCATTCCTTGCACAGAATGGCTGTGTTTGGTCATTAAAAAGGCCATTTGTGTAGGACTCCCAGCTCCTCTTTCCCTGGAGTCAGTGGATGTGGAATGAAAGATGTAGGAATGCAGAAGGAAGAGGACTGCTCTCCTGGTTGGTGTAAAGCCAGCTTGGGTAATCTGTCCAAGAAATTGCATGAAAATCAGTTAAAACATCTTTTCACAGATGCTTCTATTAATTGTGATTCTCATTATCTGGGCACCTGACATGAAACTGAGGAGTTTGCCTTAATGGAGGTGCCAAACACTCAGAGCAGTAATTTAGATACAAAACCAAGCAACAAGGGGAAAAAAATATTTAATTGTCTTTGTGTTCATCTGGTAATGAATTTTTAAAATTTATTTCTCTATTGCCCATCTTAAAGATTCTGTGGGAATAATGAGTATATGAAAGCACTCCAGAAATAGATCAGTACCTGTGAAACATTGAACTTATTTTCTGATGCAGATCTGCAGAAGAGCTTATGAGACAAAATTTGCTTGGTTTTTAATCTGAGATTTGAGGATGAAGGCTGGTGCTGCAGGATGAGAGAGTAGCTCCTTGTGAAATAGGGGATTATTTCCTTAGTGCTGTTGGATTGCCTGCTGTGGGGTAGCGTTGCAAGGGAGAAAAAAAACCAGTATTTTGTAAATATAGTGACTATATTTGTAGAGATCTGACCAAAACCTGAGGGGAATTTATGACTTCCAAGTCCCTGATTTTTCCTTTTTAATATTGTCCCTTCAGCAGCCTTGTGTGAGTGTGCAAACAGTGCAGAGCTGAATCTGTACTTGTCTAACATGGTTAGATTTTTTTATTAGAAAAGACTATTTTCTGGCCAGTATCTGCAGCTCCCCCTTAATCTCAAAGTTGTGGTTTTAATTTGTGTTGGGAACTTGAACCTCTGTCAAAGACCCAGTCTGTATCCTGTTCAAGGGTATGTTGTCCTGAGCTGAACCTTCTGGGCGAGTTGTACCAAACAGCCACAGCTTTGGAGTTATGAGGTCTTGACTTTCCTGGCTGGTGAATGGATTTGATTTTGACAATGTGGTCAGGAACAGGTCCCTTTTTTGGCTTTTTCTACAGATGGTTTGAATCTTTTAACCGTATTTGAGAAGTGCTGAGTGTTAGAGCAGATGTCTCACCTGGAAAGGATAGTGCCATTGCTCTCATGAGGGAGTGGGAAAATGTGTATCTTAACATTGGTGATGTCCACTGTAAGTTTAGGGATAATTTTATCGTGGATTGTACTTCTGTAACAGCTTAAATTATTGTCATAATGTCAAAATTTAGTGCAAAATTTAGATGTTTTATTAAGCAAAATCCATCAGGTGTGGCATTTGACTTACTAAATTCATTCTTATCTGCGCATGATGTGAGGGCATGGTGAGAGTTGTGGGCTGTGATGAGGGAACAGATTTCAGGTTGTTACGTGCATAAGAAGCTGAAAATACATAAATCTTTACAGACTTCAGGAAAGTAGACATAGTATGCCTGAGACGTCACTGGGTGTGAGTAAAATATTTGTCAAATGCCACATTTCTCCTGCTAAAAATGTGCTGCGGCTTTCCTACTGCTTTGGACCTATTGCATCTGCAGTCTCTAAAACTAAATTTGGTGGTTCTTCCTATCACTCTATAATTCAGCTGTTGCTGTGAGTTTTAGTCTCCTGACAGTCAGGCACTGCAGCATTGGTACCAGGTGCTTCTTGTCCCCTCTATGATACTGAAATGAATATAATTAATTTTCTTCTGATTTTTTTATCCTCTACCCTCCTTTCTACCTGTCTGTCTTTTAGTTCAACTGGAATACTTCTCAAGCCACGTGCAGCACAATTCTGCCAGGAACCCCCTTCTGTTTGTCCTAGTGGAGGAACAGCTTGGACACTGCCATGGCCACCATTTTCAGCCTCACACAGTTGGTCTCACAGAGCCCAACACTGGGTCACCAGGTAGATTTTTCTGTCAATGACCAAATGTGCCATTGAAAGCAGCTGTTACTGTCGTTACAAAATTATTTTTATATGTATTGTATTTCTCCTTTTCCCTTCCAAGCATCACCTTGACGTCTGACAGGCTCCCATTGTTGGAAGCAATGGTTTTGGATGATCTACCTAACTTAAAAGATACATATGCCTCCTTGTACTCCTCAGCTATGGAAGACTTAGAGGTGGATTTTGATTCAGGACTGGAGGAAGATGAACTGAAACAGGAGGCTGCTCCTGGGGATTCCACGATCTTTGTAGCTTTTAAAGGAAATATAAGTGACAGAGACTTTGAGCAGAAGCTGGATACCATACTGGAGAATGTGCCTGGCCTTTTACAGATGGGTAATGTACCTTGTTGTCACTTTCCAGCTATCCTTAAAATGCTTATTTAGCAATGCTTATTTACTCACCAGGATACTTTCACAAAAATGGATTATATTAGGTTTGAGCTACTTAGTTTGTAATGATATTTGTTGGAGTTATTCTTAGTGAATTTGTGAGCTGCTCTTCTCAGTAATGCAGACTACAAGTGTCTGCAGTTGTTTTGTTGTTTAAAACTGATTTATTTACCAAGTTCATTCATTTCTCTTTTGTTTCCGCATTTTACCTGATTTTATTCTTTCATGTCCCTCTATGGCTGAGACACGTGGCTGTGTTATACGAAATTGAAACCAGGCTTGTTCACATAGATGTGTTTTGCTGCCCAAACTGTCCCATTTAAACTATGCAGTTCATCTGAGAATGGGTTCACTTTCCAGTACCTGTAACATTACTGCCCTTTTCTGACCTACCCTACCTGATTGATTGATTGATTGATTGATTGACTGATTTGTGTTGGGGAATGGGTAGTGCCCTGACATACCCCGAATGCTCACCCAGCTCTAGGAACAGCTCCATGGCAAGTCAGTGATAACAGGCTTTTTGGGACATCTTTTGCCAGTGTGTTTAGATCTGGAAAAATACATTTGTCCCCTGCCTGAGCATGTTGCAAAAGGTAGGTCCTATGCTGATTACTGATGGCTGCTCAGTTAGATAGCCTTGTTTGTTTTCTTCAACGGTGTCAAACACCTTTTCAGGAAAATAACACATTACTTCTCAATAACCAAACTGAATTTCTTTTCTCTTTATTCCTTTCTTCCAATTTTGTCCATGTAGTCAGCTGGCATCAGTTCATTGGGTTCTTGCTGTTGTTGCTCAGAGAGATAAAAAAGCTGCGATAAGACAAAAATACTATGAAGAAATACCAGTTTTGAGCTGTATCTTACGAACAGTTGGAAGGAGATGTAAACCAACAGACCATTACTACTGTGAAGGGATGTGTGTAATACGACAGATAAATTGTATAGCTGTTGATGTGAAATAAATTCAGTCTCTAACTGCACGTAGTCATCTTTGTTATATAGAGGCATCTGCATGCCGAGTCTGTTATAAATATTAATGCCAGGATTAATAAACATGATTCAGACCTCAGCTGAGAAAGCAAATTTTTAAAATCAGTGTCAAGTTAATTTGAAAATTATCCATGTTAGAAGTTATTTAAACTGATTTGGAGCAAAATAGGATATCCTGAATGCGAAGTTAGTAAATAACATGGGACTATCTTGTCAGATACAGTGTTTGAAAAACGAGAAACTTGGGTACAAATATATAGAAATACTGAAACTGATGATACAATTTTTCTATGTCAAATATTGGAACATTATTAACAGAAAATATGGGATTGTTCAAACCTCCACAAAAGGGGATTTTAAAACTCCTCTTGCCATGTTTCCAGCCAAAACCAGGTTTACAGGTAGAACGAAGATGAATTTAATAATTCTGTTACTGGAGCAGCAAAAGGGGCTTGGTGAATTAGTGGTGAACAAGAGCTTCCTAAATAGGAGTGAGTGTTGGCATTCTTAACTAACATGTTTTTCAGACTCCAGAAGTTAGCAAATGTTTAGTAAATCTAAGGTCACAGTGAAGGAACTGGCTGATGAAAATTTGGGTCAATGCTTTCTGTTTTGAGAGGAGCTTTCTTTACAGAAAGATAGAAACTGGAAACTTACACAGTTATATTGGAGGTATATTTTTAACTATCCTTAACTGCATTTCGTAGCAATCATTTAGGTAGGTATCACTTTGGGTAATGTAACCAGCATAATGGCCGAACCTTTCTGCTGTTACTTTGAAAACCATTGATCTATGTAGAAACACTAATATGTAGAACAGGTTTTCAGAAAACCTGCAAGTAAATATTCTGCATGATTTTGAGATGCTTTTTGGCAGTGGATTTGAAGTACTGACCCAGAAAACTAAATAATAAGGTAGAAATCAATAAAATATTGCCAGAAGTCTGTTGGCACTGGTCTTGTTAAAAAAAAAGATGGTTTCACAGGCATTTTTAGAGCAAATATTTCAAGCATTTCGTTCCTGTAGTCAGTTTTTTCTCACAGTCATCTGTTTCACAAACAAATGTCCTGTATCACAGGGCTGGAGCCCCTCTGCTCTGGAGCCAGGCTGGGAGAGCTGGGAGTGTTCACCTGGAGAGGAGAAGGATCCAGGGAGACCTCAGAGCCATTTCCAGTGCCTAAAGAGGCTTCAGGAGAGCTGGAGAGGGACTTTGGACATGGGATGGAGGGACAGGACAAGGGGGAGTGGCCTTAAGAAGAAGGAGTCTAGATTTTAGATGGGATATTAGGAGGAAATTGTTCCCTGTGAGGGTGGTGAGGCCCTGGCACAGGTTGCCCAAAGCAGCTGTGGCTGCCCCTGGATCCCTGGAAGTGTCCAAGGCCAGGCTGGATGGGGCTTGGAGCATCCTGGGATAGTGGAAGGTGTCCCTGCCCATGGCAGGAGTTGGAATGAGATGGGCTTTAAGGTCCCCTCCAGCCCAAACCTAATACCTATAATTGTATGAAATCTGTTTTACTAGATATTTTCTTATCTTTCCAAAGTAGTTTATCCACAGAATATTTCAATTTTTGAGTAATACTATCAAGTGAATGCATTGTCTATTGTATTGGCTATCATTTGAGTTGTTTTTTTACTGCTAATTTTTTGGAAAATCCCTGATGTGGTTTGGCAACATTGGTTGCTGCACAGCTGTGTGGGGAAAAATCTCCTGTACCTGAGACTAAGCACTGGCAATTTTCAAAGCCAAATACAGTTTCATTTTTTTCAACTTTTTAACCAAGTTGTTTCATCAGACGTGTTTAAAAACTGCCTTTGCACTGACTTGGATTGTTTTTCTTTTAAGAATCCAACAAGTTAAAAGTGCAGAAGATAGAGCCTTGGAACAGCGTTCGTGTCACCTTCAACATACCCCGGGAAGCTGCTGAGCGGCTGCGAATCCTGGCTCAGAGTAACAACCAACAGCTCCGAGACTTGGGCATTCTCTCAGTTCAGATTGAAGGTATTTCACATTGAATCTGCTTCCAAAGCTCAGATTTAAGTAGACTCAAAAGGCAGTTTCGTGTACTTGGTTAGCATTGCAAAACTTGTAAGTTACTACTTTGGCTTTAGTCAAAAAGATAGCTCAAGGCTTTTATACTTTCAAGAATAAAATTTACTGCTAATAAAAATGAAAGCTAGAGATGCTCCGGGCACCAGGAACCCTCCTGAGAAATGTCTTCTGTGTACTGACTAGGAAAGGGTTGGCTGATTTCTTTCCCTGTTGTTTCATATGAGGCTTTCTTTAAGACAAGTTTTCAGTGGATTTCACAGTTGCCATGTGCGTTCTGGACAGTTGTCCAGGAGCACCCTCAAGATGAAATCAAGGGCAGGTAATGCTTGTCATGACATTTGTTCTTCTTAAAATTGGAAGCCAGAAGAGTGGTGTGATGTGTAAGTGTCCTTCTAAAGTGCACAGTGAAGGTGAAGCCTGTTCTTCCCTCCTTGGTATCTCTTAAATGCCCTTTTGCAAGTGTCCGTGTTCTGCTTTTCTGTCTCTTCTTTTCACCCAACCTGTGCCTTACTTTAGGGGAAGGTGCTATCAACTTGGCTTTAGGCCAGAGCAGGAGCCAGGATGTGCGGATCAACGGGCCCCTGGGATCGAGCACCGCCATGCGCCTGGACACGGGATTCCCCATGCAGGGGGGGCAAGGTAAGTCTCCTCAGGGCTTCTTTGTGGCGCATCAGATGCTCAAAAATTTACTGCTGAGCTAATGAAACTCCACTGGTTACAGCAACTATTGTTTGCAGAATTCTAATTGCCATTTAAATTAATGTCTGTTCTTGTTCTGTGCTGTCAAACCATGTCCTGTATTATGTAAATGAATTGTTGGCTGCATTGTGTCCCACAAACATTGGAGTGATTTTGGCAGGGCCAATCAGTTTGTTTTGTGGTATTTTGAGGGTGTGGTGGTTTGGGGTTTTGTTGGTTAGTTGGTTAGTTGGGGTTTTTTATGTACAGCCTATTGAAGCGAGTGAGTTGAGTTTAGTGACTTCACTTTGAAATATGCACAAATTTTCACAGTGTTCTGTTTGGTTTCTTTTATGGAAATGTGCATAAGTCTTTATTCAGTGTACAATAAACTGACTTAGATTAAATTCATTAGAATTATAGGAAGGACAGGACACTGTCATTGTTACTCTCTTCTTATTTTCTGATAAGCTTTTGAGATCTGATCATAAAGAAGGAATTTTTGTGGAAAGGTATCGTTTATTAACTATACTTTAGAGCATTTTATATTCATAGGGAATTTTTAACTACAAAACTCAGATTTGACTATGAGTTTTTATAAAGAAAGCTACTGTCTAATTTATTAAAGTACCTGAATCATAAGGCAAAATAAATAACCAATATTTTAGTAAATAGGATTTAAAGCAATTAAACCGGGAGCATTTTTGGTCAGTTTATCTAAGATGAATTTGTGGCTGTTGAGGAGAAGGAATGGAAAGGGCATTTCAACTATGTAGAAACCTGATTAAACAGTAGTGAAATCTTTATCCTTAACAAAGACCAAAACATTTAAAGAAGGGCTCTACTCTCCACTGTGCTGATGAGCGCCTTCGTTTCCTGTCTGCAGGTCAACAACATAACAGCAATATAACCAACAGGGTAACAATAGCAATCATTTTAGAAAATTATAGCCTGTGGAAGTGAAACACTGGATTTTTTTCTCTCTTGCAACATCTCATTTACCTTCTAGTTTCAGATTTTGCAAAAGCCTGAGTTACATGTACAGCTTTGATACAATCTTGTCACTTCGTGCTTTCAGTGATAGATCAGGCTCACATTATTTCATGCGTCTGTAGTGTTTCCTTTTATACTCTTTTTAAAAATTTGGTGTTAAAGAAAGAGCTGCAGCATGACCTGAACTTGTTTGCTTGATACCAGGGAATCTGAGCTTTCAGACAGAGAGGTGTGTTCTCAGGTTATTTTAGACAAACAATTCTTGAAGTCTAAAGAAATGTTTTACTGACTAATATACTTCTTTCTTGTTGAGAGAAAAATTCTAAAATTCTTCTCTATGTAAGTGCAAGACTTGATAATTTCTATTTTTTTTTCTTTAAGGTTTAATAAGAATGAGCAATGCTGCAGCTGTCATGATGTCCCAGGGTGGAAATGTGCCTTCCTCTATGGTGGCAAGTGGTGCTAGTGCTGAGCTGCAGCCACGAACACCTCGGCCTTCCTCGCAGCCAGGTGGTAAAATTTAGTCATAATACTGATCGGAAAATATTCTTAAATTTTGATTCTTCAGCACACTGGCCTGAGAGTGTACTCATGAGAATACTCCAGAATTGTTCTGGAGCATTTTCCCTGCCTTTCTGGGAGCTACTCTGTGTGCGAATCTCCCTTCCCCCTTAATCTGTTAATTTTTTTCAAATAATTTGAGTGCCTAATAAGTTACCAGCTTGCTTGGTATTTTGTTCAAATGTGTTGAGCAATAGCAATGGTATTTTTGCACTTGGACTGTCATGACTGAGCTTTATGTTTAGCTGAAGGTAAGAGAAGGATTGATTCAGTGAGGCAGGAATATTTCTGGTGCTTTTTCCCCCTCTTTTCAGGAAGGATAGATAGTCTGGTAGGTTAAGGATTGGGGGTCTGGTGGTTGTGAATGTTTAGGGTTTATTCTTCACAGGTTCCCCAGGGAAGTGTCGTGGCAACAAGCCTGACAGAGTTCAGGGAGTGCGTGAATGATGCTCTTAGTCCTGTGGTTTAATTTTAGGTGATCCTGCCAGGAGCAGGGATTTGGACTCAATGATCCTTCCAGCTGAGATACTCTGCAATTCTGCAGTTCTGAGTGTGTAGAAGGCTCACATCGGTCTGTAGCATTGTGAGGCTGTTGTGCTTTATTTTAGAGGATATACATTGATAAGACCTGGCTTCTCTGGAATATGAATTTTTGTGCAGAGTAAGAAAATGCAAGCAAGCAATTTAGCCTTTGTTGTTTTGGGATGGATTTTGCCTACAGTAGGGTTTTTTTAAAAAAAATATATTTTTCTTTGCTGTTTTGTTAGATGCAATGGACCCACTCTTATCTGGGCTAAATATACAGCAACAAAATCATCCATCTGGATCTTTAGGTCCCCAGCTCCATTCAATGCAGTCAGTTCCTGTAAACAGGCAGATGAACTCAGCCAACTTTCAGCAGCTACAGCAGCAGCAGCAGTTGCAGAATCGGCCTCCCCAGCCACATCAGCAGCCACAGCAGGGTGTTCGACCTTCATTCTCCTCACCAGCACAGGTTCCAGTTCCCCCTGGCTGGAACCAGCTTCCTTCTGGAGCACTTCAGCCTCCTCCAACCCAGGGAGCACTGAGTACATTGACAGTAAACCAGGGCTGGAAAAAGGCCCCGTTGCCTGGACAAATGCAGCAACAGCTTCAAGCAAGACCATCTCTAGCAACAGTACAAACTCCTACTCATCCTCCACCTCCATATCCTTTTGGAAGCCAGCAAGCTTCCCAGGCTCACTCAAACTTTCCCCAGATGAGCAATCCTGGCCAGTTTACTGCTCCTCAAATGAAAAGCCTTCAGGGAGGGCCCTCACGGGTTCCTACACCACTACAACAACCCCACCTGACCAACAAGTCTCCTGCTTCTTCTCCCTCCTCCTTCCAGCAGGGCTCTCCTGCCTCATCTCCAACCGTTAACCAGACGCAACAGCAGCTGGGACCAAGGCCTCCCCAGAGTAGCACTCTTTCCCAGGGATTCCAGCAGCCTGTCAGTTCTCCTAGTCGTAATCCTATGGTGCAACAGGGGAATGTACCCCCCAACTTCATGGTGATGCAGCAGCAAAACCAAGGTCCACAAGGTTTACACCCTGGTTTGGGAGGTAAGAAGTACTGAGACCTTTTTTTATTTTAAAAGGAAAAGAAACATTAAGTGCCTAGAACTAGAGTTTCTGTTAGTTCTGAAAAGATTCTTTATGAGACAGAATCAACGAATAGATGGAGTATGAGGTGGGTATTGGTGAATGAGCATCAGCATCACTTGGTTTCTACTCTGTCTCTGTCCTGCAGTGTCACAGAGCTCCCGAAGACTCAGGGGAAGAGTTGCTGTGTGCATCGTTCTTATTACTGCCAGTCATCCTGTTGACAGCTCTTCTGTTGCCCTTAAGCAAGCTTAGGCTGTTCAGAGATGGTGTGGGGATTTTGTTTAGGTTTGGGGTTGTTCTTTTTTGGGGGAATGGGGAGGATTTTTTGCAAGAGTGTAGTGAAAACTTGTTCTCTCTTCAGCTTTCTCTGTCACCATTTACATTTTCTACTACGGAAGTGAGGCATTGTTTTGCATCTTCCTTTCTAAGCTGTGGATGTTTCTTCTTCACCTTGTCTTTGTCAACAGTTTCTTCCCATATAAAGAGGAAAGAGCTATTGTTGCCATGCTGTTGTACTCCCTGTCCTACAATTAAGAGGTTGAGGAATGTTTTAATTTCTCATTTGGCTGTGTTGTCTTTAGTTTTCTCTTTGGACCAAAGCACTCACTTCTTTTCCCTACTACTCCTAGAGTTCTTCTCTAACAATGAAGGCATTTCTGTTGTCAGTCCCAGGATCTCTTTCGTGTCCTTGGTGTTCTTTTGCCCTTGAGCCCTTTGTATTTCCATGCAGATTTGTCCTGCTTCTCTTTGCTCGCTCATTTGTTCATCTTCCTCTTGGATGGCTGTTCTCAGGTCCCATACACCGATTCTTGCTTAAGCCTTTGAAATAATTTCTTTATGTACTTATAAAATATGGCCCATATTCTTTGTCCACCTACACACACATAAGTACATTCTAGTGTCTTGCATTCTCATGTTGTACATCCAAAACCTGTCCAGACACTGTAAGGAATTCCTGTTTCTTGGTCTGCTGATCTGGACAAGCTTCTTGTTTTCACTGTTTGTACCATGGGTCTTGTTTGAATTCAGATGAATTTTCTGTGTTTCAAGGTTCTCTTGGGATCTACCAGTGCCCTACTCTTGGTGTATCTTATTTTGCCTCCATCTGGAAGCAGTTATTCATTATTTATTATAGTCACATTTCCCTACAGTTTTGCCTCATCAGCCATATGTCCCCACCAGAAGTCTTATCCATGACCTTTAGCCAGTGTAATCTCTGTGTTCTGCTCCCTAACTAAACCTACTACAAACAAACCTCAATTTTTTTGAGATAAAAGTCACACCAGAAATAAACTATCAAAATATGTTATTTGGTGTTATTGTAGACCTTTTTGCTTAAATCAGCAATCCTGCTGTGAGTTGTATCCTCAGGTGATTTGAAAAGACAGGATTCCTAGTTTTCAGCAAAGCTGTGTTGCTCCCACTGCTGAGATTTTTGCCTTACTTCTGTGCATGCTCATTCTTTGCTGCAATTTATGTTAATTTGTCATTATAGATCTTTCCATTTTTAAGCCACCTTACATTTAAAGGTTTGGTGTAAGTGAATGCAGTCAAACACTTTGCATTTCACACTGCCAATTTAGCAAATCAGAATTTATGTCAGATTTGGAATAGGCCAAGCGAACACTTTCTTTTTTTCTCAGTTCAAGCATTCCTATGTGTAAAACTTCCCTAAAAGTTTAGCAGAACTAAAGCTGGGGTCCAGTGATGTGGTGTTTCAATAAGTCTGTTTCTGTATTTGCAGATATATTTGGTGTTTGGCCTATAGACTTGATTATCTTGAAATATTAATTACAACCTAAGACCAGATAATTAGCACAAGTAGTAAAATTAGGTGGGCAAGAAAGCTGTAACTGCAGAAGGAATTGAAGTCACATTCTGGCACTGGATCAGGAAAATAAAGGGGGCAGTGGGCAGGATTGCTTTAAAGTCTGAGGCATTTTGTGGACAGTGAGTTAGAAAGAAATGGATTCTCTTAAATCCATCCACGCTTTTGCTCATGTTGGCAGGTAGAGGAGAGGTTTTTCTCTCTGTCCCAGGGCAGCAGTGATTTTTGGATGTGCCAAAGTGTGGGTGTTGTGCCACATAAGGGCTTCAGAGAATTCCTTGCTCTTGCAGCAGGAATACCAGTTACTTGAATGAGCAGCAGGTCTGGATGTACTGAACTGTGGAGTTCCTCAGCCCACTTTGAGATAAAAAGACCCTTTGAGTGTGTGCACTGATAAGGAGTGTGCGCCTGGAGTGTCAGAGTTGCTGAGAGGAGCACATCACTAACAAAAATACCAATTATTTCTGTTTGTGTATGTGGAATAAATTAAGGGTATGCTAAAAGATGCAGTAGAGCAGAAAGCAACAAACCACATTACTTTGATTTCTAGTTTCTAAAAGGTCAAAACGTGGACTTTTCACCTTCTCTGGGTAGTAAGTTTTGTACTTAAATTATAGTTTGAAATTAGGCATACTAATTTGTTAGACAGAATTGTTGCACAGGTAAGAACTATAAATGTCTTCAGTGGATTTTGTATATTGGCAAAAAACAATTTCTGCCTAAACCTGTCATATGACAACCTAGACTCAAAGGTATTCTCCAGTTACAGATTTTCTCTATTTTTCATTTCCCATTTTCCATACTAACTAATCAGAAAATTCTCATATTCAGGAATGCCCAAGCGGCTCCCCCCGGGGTTCCCTGCAGGCCAGGCTAACCAGAACTTCCTGCAAGGTCAGGTGCCCTCCACAGCTCCAGGAACACCAGGGAACAGCGGAGCGCCGCAGCTGCAAACCAGCCAGAACGTGCAGCACACAGGTCTGACTGCAGTGGGGCATTCTTCAGCTTTTTCCTTGTAGCACGTGATGCCTTTTCCTGTGTCACACGGGTCCCAAGCCATTAAACTCCTGCCGTTAACTGGGAGCTGCTGGCTGGGGCTGCAGCAGCACTCTGGGTGTGCTGGATAGGGAAAAAAAAATTGTAAGGCTGCTCATGTTTCTCAAAACCCAACTGTTATTGATGAGGACTGTGTGTCTGAGCTTCAGAAGCAGCTGTTGAGAAATTGAATGGAAGGTAGCACTGAAATTTGGAGGCAAAGGGTAATAAAGATGTAACACAAAATGAACTTCTTTTCCAGAAAAAAAAAAAAAAAAAAGGTGTAATTATCTTAGAAGCAGAATAGCAAAATAATCTTGTTCTGCTTTGAAAAGATTATTTATTACTTCCTTCAAAAATTTCAGAAGTCTGCATAAAGTGTGAAAGTGAAATCTTTAATTCACTAACGTCTCCCTCCATTTAACAACTCAATTATTAATTTATTTTGGCTGGATTACGGATACTCTGATGATGTAATTTCGTCAGTACTCTGTGTGCATTTATTCTTTAACCCATTATAAAGTAACATCAAGGTTTGAAGCTCATTTTGGTTAGGAATTACTCTGCTGAGTTGGGTGATGTTTTGGAAGATTTTCAAACTTAGGTGTAGGTAACAACTGAAATTAAGTTTCTGTTTGTCTTCTGCACTGAAATACAGGGGAAGTAACCAGTCCAAGTGGTTTTTTGGAGATGTATGATGTTCTATTTTGATAACTAACATGTATCTATAGCGTCAAACTTTGCGTCCCAGGACTGCAAATATATGAGATACACTAGTTTATTGGAAAAGGGAGGAAAGCAATTTTGGAGTACTCAACATTTAGAGGTGTGAAAACTCTTGCACCACTCCAATTAGTTTCTTACTGGTATTTTCTTTTTATTTTCTTAAGGTGGCCAAGGATCTGGACCTCCTCAAGCTCAGATGCAAGCAGCACATGGCCCACCAAATATGATGCAGACCAATCTAATGGGACTTCATGGAAATATGAACAACCAGCAGGCTGGTGCTAGTGGGTTGCCACAGGTTAACATGGGCAACATGCAGGGACAGCCTCAGCAAGGACCACAGTCCCAGCTTATGGGGATGCATCAGCAAATCGTGTCCTCTCAAGGACAGATGGTAAACATTCAGGCTCAGGGATCACTGAACCCTCAAAACCAGATGATACTTTCTCGAACTCAGCTCATGCCGCAAGGCCAAATGATGGTGACGCCTCAAAACCAAAATCTTGGTCCCTCTCCCCAGAGGATGACCCCACCCAAACAGATGATTCCCCAGCAGGGACAGCAGATGATGTCCACACACAATCAGATGATGGGACCTCAGGGCCAGGTCTTGCTACAGCAAAACTCAATGATGGAACAGATGATGACCACTCAGATGCAAGGAAATAAACAGACTTTTAATACTCAGAACCAGTCCAATGTTATGACGGGGCCAGCTCAACTGATGAGAGGACCAACCCCAAACATGCAAGGAAACATGGTGCAGTTCACTGGGCAGATGATGGCACAGCAAGGCCCTGTGAATGGGAATCCTTCTCACGTGATGGGAATTCAAGGGCAAGTTTTAAGACCCACTGGACCTGGTCCTCACATCTCTCAGCAACTTGGGGATACTGCGACCACAACAAACAACGATGGGAACTTGACACAGATGTTACCTGAAGTTCCCGTGCAGCAACCAAACATGGTGCCTTCTCATATGCAAGGAATGCAAGGAAACAACAGTGCTTCAGGGAGTCATTTCTCTGGCCATGGGCTGCCTTTCAATGCAGGGTTTAGTGGAACTCCCAATGGGAATCAGGTTTCCTGTGGGCAGAACCCTGTGTTTCCTGTCAATAAAGATGTGACACTCACAAGTCCGCTCTTGGTTAACCTACTCCAGAGTGATATCTCAGCAGGGCACTTTGGTATGAACAACAAACAGAATAACCAGAATGCCAACAAGCCAAAGAAGAAGAAGCCTCCAAGGAAGAAGAAAAATAATCAACAGCTAGAACAAACAACGTAGGTTTAATATTACAGTGTTTTTTATAAGGGGCATGAAGAAACTCCACAGGCATCTTGTCAATATTTTATCAGCAAGTAATGGGTGAGAAAGGACTTGTATTTTATTCATGTTGTAGCAGTTTCTCTCAAGAGTCTGTCATTGGAATGTTTGTTCAAGATTAAAAATGACATGCAAATATCCAAACTCAGTTATAAACCCAATTCTACCAGCACTGTTCCTTACCTTTACTGGGTGAAGGAAGTTTAGCATGTGGCCCATGGTGCCACAGTCCTTGGAAGATGAGGCTGCCTTTATTAAGCAGTCTGACAGCCATGATCAAGGGGTGGGAAGTACATTCAGAAGAACTAGAAGCCTCTATATAACGTGTGCAGGACAGATTTGGGGGGCTTGTTTCCTGAATCGTGTGCATATCCTGACACATTTCTGCCTGGAATTGAGTTGGACTTCTCTCTTAGTTGAAGCTGCAGCTAGAATTTAGAGGGAAGAGTGTGGTACTTCCTGGGTATGAGATAAACAAATCCAAGCAGTGCTGGTCTTCCTGGCCTACCAGAGATTAGGAAGGGAAAAAAACCCCACAGCTCTTGAGAGGGAGGAGGCCAGTGGAAAAGGTTTAAGATAATGAGTGAATGTGTCTTTTTAGTGAAAATACAAGATTGCAGCATCTTTTCTTTCTTTGGCCAGCGTGTTCTCTCTTGGCCAGCTGTCCTGTAGCATTTGCCATTGACAGTTCACTATCACCCAGCACAGGGTGGTAGTTGCTGCTGTTGTGCCATTATTCACCTCAAATGGTGAAGGCAGATATGCTTTATTTAATTATTCTAATGCTGCAGATGAGCCCATGGGGCATTGACAGGAATCCACCTGATGGTACTTCAGGGGATTGTTTTCAGTCAGGGAAAAATTTAAAAAATTTGCACTGAAAATTATAACACAGAAATATCCAAATATCAAAATTAAATTTTTAGAACCAAACAAAAAGATGGCAATAGCACATGAAGCTCCTGGTGTGGCTCTGGTTCCACCAGTCTGGCCCCTTTGAATAATCATGTTTTTAACTTGAAGTTTATGCTGCCTTTCCTAGGGACACATGTTCAGTTCAGTGCAAAGAAAAGATGACATCAAATACTAAGCAGCTGTTCAATATTTTAACTTTTCCCTTGGTTATTCAGTATGTAGCCCCAGTCTGCATTTTCTGCTGTGTCAAGATTCTTTCGAGAAGATGGAAATAATAATCTCATGGACATTTTAATTGTGGACTGAAAAACTCACATCATCTATAGCAAGTGATCTTTTGTTACAATCATTAATAGGCCTTAACTAGTACAAAAATAAAATGCAGAAATGCTGTAAGGTAAAGCAAAGCATGCTAATTTAATAGGCCTTGGCAAAAGGCTTTTCAAGCCCCTCCTATATAGTTGTATACAGTCATGGTATGGCTTGTCAGGTCCTCACTGCTGCTGAGTGATCTCATATTACAGCTGGAGGAGGACACAGTCTGTGGCCAGATGTGGAAATCTGGGTAAAGTAATTTGGCCAGGACCAAGTGTGTGGCCAGTCTGCAGCTTTGGGGTGAGTTAGAAACCTAACACAGACACCAGTTTCTCCAGTCCAAATAGACTCAAATAAAACAATGGTAACCACTGCTGTAGCGAGTGCCTTGCTGTGGAAGTGACAGAGCATTCAGAGGGAGCAGATGAGTTGGCACCACCTTCTGAAAAAAAATCCATTAATCATTAAAGATAATTCTTATGATTTTGTTTTCATTGGTCTTACTGATGAGCACCCAGCCTCAGTGTGACCTGGGAATATCAATAAATGTGTCTTCCTCTGAGAAAAAGAAAAGCTCTTCCTCTGAGCTTGCAAACCTCATAAGACTATTTGTTTATTAAAAAGTTCGCACAGTAGAAGTCTCAATTGCAGCTTTTCTAATGAGCTATGACAGCTCAATTCCAGCTCCTAAATAAGGCTTTGAATCAGATTTTGGTGTAATTAACAAAGGAACCAGAATGTTGTTCTGATATGGATGAGTATTTCGGTTCTACGTGGACTATATCAATACTTGATCCTTGCAGAAGCACTAAGAAGGGAGCTGTTCTTACAAAAGTTCCTGAGTTCATTCTCCAGCAAAAAGAGGGAGACTGCAGTGAAAGCTGGCTGTAACACCTTCCTGCCTCCCTCTCAGCTTCCCTCACATCATTGGGCAAGCTCAGCATTTTTCTGCCTTGAAATTGGCAGGAAAGAAATCTGTTTTGGATCACTTTCTCTTGCATAAGAAGCAAATTGGATGCTTTTCATCTCAGCTTCCTCTCTGTCATTCTTCCTCAGAAATTTTAGAATTCAGAGCAGCAAACCTTGTGTGGAAGTGCAGCTAATTTCATAAAGACACTAAAAAGTAATTTCTGAAAATAATAATATAGTAACAAAAGTACAATTAGTAATATGGATTGCAGTCATGTTGGAATGTAAACAGGATAAGTGAGCTATTGAAAGAGTTTATTCACCTGAGACTAAAATAGTTTCAAGGGTTTGCTTAATTGAGCAACTTTGCATTGGCATGAAACCCAGGACATTTTGGTTGCTTAAAAATGTTTGTGTGCTGAACCTGAAGACTGTGGGTAATGCGATGTAAACTGAGGAACAAGATGCTAGATGAAATGGACTGTGGATAAAGCAGGTTGGTTAATTCTATTAAATCCATGCAGAAACGAGCAGTTGTTTAATGTTCCCCTGTGCACGGACCATGAATATCGGGTGCACGGGTAGAACAGAAATAATCCACGGGGAGGTCATTGTCAGTGCTGCCATTCAGGTTGCAGTGTCCAGTGCAGGTGGTGACAGCACTGCAGGACAAAGAGGCTTTTCCCAACCAGACTCAGAGGGTTTCACTGCAGGTCTGGGGTTGCCAGTCCCCTGGCAGAGCTGGGAAATGCCCTCACTCAGCAGCAGGGGAGGAGCCTCTCTGTACCCCCAGAGCTGCTGCTGCTGGGCCAGGCTGGGTCTGCCACACCTGTCATTATAGGTTTGCTCTCCTTATGACCCAGCTGCCACCTTCTTTGGTTTGGTTGGTTTGGGTTT